>VDFB02268797.1:111819-140870 GCA_007258455.2 Sequoia sempervirens
GCCCAAAGAGCAAACCTCAACTGTGTGTGCCAATCTTTCAGATTTTTGTCCAGTAACTTCTTAATGGCATTCGATAAATTCTTATTTGTGGACTCTGCTAGTCCATTTCCCCGCGGATAGTAATTGGAGGAAAACCTCAATGTAATTCCGTACTCAAAAGCCCAATTGGAAAACTTCAGCGATGAGAAAGCTGAACCGTTGTCGCTGACCAGGACATGAGGACATCCAAATCTCGTCACAATGTTCTCTTCAAGGAATCTGATGACTATATCTGACGTGCACTGCTTCAAAGCCTGTGCTTCGGTCCATTTGGTGCAGTAGTCTGTCGCTGTCAAAATGTACCTGTGTTGTCCTGATGACGGTGGATTGATCACACCAATAAAATCTAATCCCCACTTTGCAAAAGGTCTCACTTCAATCACTGGTTGCAAAGGCATAGCGGGATGCCTTCCTCTGTTTGCTGCTGTCTGACATACGTGACAAGCCTTCACATGCTCATATGTGTCTTTAAAAAGCGTGGGCCAATAATATCCAGCTCTCAGGATCTGATGAGCTGTGGCCAAACTTCCTCCGTGTCCTATTCCAAATTTCTCATGGAAGTGTTCCATCAACTGTTTTGCTTCTTGTTTTCCTACGCATCTCAAATATATACCTTCATAGTTCCTCCTATAGAGAACTGATCCTTGAAGCATAAATCTTTGGCTCCTCATTCTCAGTGCTCTCCGCTGGACTGGATTCAAATGACGAGGGCATCTGTGGTTGAGCAAGTAGTAGACTGTGTCATCGTACCATTCTCCGGGAGACACCTCCTCTAACACATAAGCCTGTTGAACTAATTCCGGACCAACCATTGCAATCGTTTGAGCCAAAGCCTGTCCTCTGACTAACTTCATCGGCTGTATCTCAATATCATATTCTTGCAAAGTGGCGACCCACTTTCCTCTTCTTTCACCTAACTCATTCTGCATCAATAAAATCTTCACCGTGGCGTCTGGAATAATCGCATGGATCTTGCTCCTCAAGATGTAATGTCTAAATTTCTTGACGGCCTTTACTAAAGCATACGCCTGCTTTTCAATGCTTGGATACCTTAATTCTGCTTCTTTCAAGGGTGAGCTCATAAAAGCAATTGGGTGCTCATCTTTTTCTTCAGTTCTTTGAGTTAGTACTGCTGCACAGGTGTGTTCTGAGGCAAATGAATACAAATAGAACGGCTTCGTGTAGTCTGGACTGACCAGCACTGGAGCGTCCACTATAGCTTGCTTGATTTCATCAAAAGCCTTTCTAGTCTGTGGAGTCCACTCAACCTTTGCATCTTTCTTCAACATTGCGTTCAGGGGCCTCACTATCTCGGCAAATCCGGTTATAAATTTTCTGACAAAATTGATTTTTCCGAAGAATGACCTTAATTCTTTCTGAGTGCCTGGCAGACCAATCCTTGAGATGGCTCCAATACGTTCAGGGTCAATGGATATGCCCTTTTCTGAAATAACGTGACCCAGCAGTTTACCTTTGGTGACGCCAAATATGCATTTCTTAGCATTCAGAGAAACACCAAACCTTCTGCATCTCTGAAATATCTTTCTTAGATCTTCAACGTGATCTCCTCTTTTCTTTGAGAACACCGTCAGGTCGTCCATGTAAATTATAATGCACTTTCCGACAAGGTCTCGAAAAGCGATGTCCATTGCTCTCTGGAAAGTGGCCCCTGCATTGATTAAGCCGAAAGGCATTCTTCTATATGCAAAGGTTCCCCATTTGGTGGTGAACGCTGTCTTCAATCTGTCTTCATGTTCAACCATCACTTGGTTGTAGCCCGAGTATCCGTCCAAAAAGGACATTATTTGTGAACCATTCACTATTTGCAACACCTCATCTAATGAAGGCAAGGGATAGTTGTCTTTCTCAGAGGCCCTATTCAAATTGCGGAAATCTACGCATAATCTTATCTCTCCATTCTTCTTTCTGACTGGTACTAGATTGGCGACCCACGTGGAGTGCCTCACTGGAAAAATAATTCTGGCTGAAAGGAGCTTCTTGACTTCTTGATAAATCAACGGTTCTAGCAATGGATTCACCGGCCTCTGCCTCTGCCTAAATGGCCTGCTGCCTGGCTTTAGTGGTATTGTATGTGTAATCAGTGATGTATCATATGTTTTGAGGTCCTCATATCCCCAGGCTATCACCTCTGGAAACTCTTTCATGACTTTTAAGATGCCTTCCTTCTCTTCAGGTGTGCAAACCTTTCCAATAAAAACGTTCTTCACTTGTTCACTTGTTCCTAGATTGATAGGTTCACAATCATTGCCTTGTGTGCTTTGATTTCTTCTCAGCCTATCAGTATCAAATAGCCTCTCCAATTCGACCATTCCTTTTGGGATTACATTAGTCTTCAAATTCAATATCCCTTCTGTATCATATTCTGCTTCCTCAATATCTTCCTCATCTATGATTTGTGCTTCAAACACTCCTGAGTTTGTGAGAAAATCCAGAATCTGCTTGTCGTCTTCGAACACTTGAAAATTCTTTATGTTAGCAGGGATCGCCGGGGTTGAAACCAACTCCACCGTGAACTTCTTTAATCCCTCCATTGCTAATGGCTCCAAAGAACTAGCAGCTTGTGCCAAAGAGTTTGCAACGGTATTTTTAGATCTGTATACTTGTTTTATGTTGAATGCATCAAAACTTTCTATCAGGTCCCAGACTCTGTTCCGATAGCGGCTCAATCTCTTGTCATGGCAGGCGAACTGCTTCCTTACTTGTCGGACCACAATGTCAGAATCTCCAATAGCATGTACAATCTTAGCTCCTTTCTGAATTGCAAGGAGTAATCCGTGGATCAAGGACTCATATTCAGCAACGTTGTTGGTGCATGAAAACTGGAGCCTATAGGAACCCAAATAAGCTTCTCCTGTCGGGCTAACCAATTCAAACCCTGCTCCATTTCCCTTCTTGGACTTTGATCCATCGAACCTTAAAGTCCACACTTGATTCCCTGTAGGAGTACTCGGAGACTGAACACATGTCCCTTCTTGATTGCAGACCTCTGGAGTCTTTTCTTTATCTTTTGACCGAGTCGTATCATTTCTTGAAACACTATTCTCTTCATTCATCTTTTGATATTCTATTAAAATCTCCTTTTCTTCATTCATCTCTTGATGTTCTGTTAAAATCTCGTTTTCTTCTTGATGTTCTTCTTGTAATGGAGTATGGGGAACAAGCCTTGCAACTTGTTCTAGTGCCACCTTGCACAGGGCACAAGTGATCTCTGGATGAAATGCTTCGTGTATTCTGCACCAGTTGGGAAGCAGTAGATTTTTAATTGAAGCATCTTTCCCTAACTCTGTTTCTTGTTTCACACTGTTCAGGACAAAGTCCCTGAAATTCTCAAATGTTCCTCCACCCTCACTATCGCTTGAGTCACTTTCAATCAACACTTCGGTGGAGCTGATGGTGTCTTCTAAACATTTTCCCTCGTTTGCATTTTGCAGCATCAATACCTCTTGCTTGACAGGCCTATACGAACCTAAGTTAGTTTCTACGAACATAATTTCATTATCCTCTCCATATTCTGTGATCATCAGCTTCAGTCTCGGTGTACTCTCGACCTTGATTTGATTTGGGACTCCCTTCCATGGAAGCCACATGTGGGAGAAGTCTGTTGCAATGTATCCATTCAATTTTCTTGCCCAGTCCCGGCTCAGTAACATGCCGTACCCATCCGGTATGTCAACCACTGATATGTCTATACAGCTCTGGATTCGGGGATCAGCTGACAACTGCATATGAATATTATTTAACTCCCCAACCACTGGTACTTCGGTCTTATCAAGTTGGGTCACCTTCTTTGTAGTATGCAACGGGACTATACCCAACCTTTGACACACCTTCAATGGCATGACGTTGCTAGAAGCACCGGAATCAATCAAACAATTGTGCAATAACTTCCCAAAGATTCTGACCGATACCAAAAATGGGGCTGGTTCATCTTTCCCCTGATAGAACACAACTGGTTTCTTCTTTTCCTCGGGTACAATGCTCTTCCTTTCATTCTTTTCGTCCCATGGTGAAACTTGATTATCTTTGGGAAGGGAGGACTGTCATGTCTTCGAATTGGAGGTATGCCGATTTAATTAAATTATTTAATTAAGTTGTCCAAATTATTGATATTTCATGAGGATAGCTTGATTGTTGATTTAATTAAATCAAGAGGTGTATTAAATTAATTATTTATTAAGTTATTCCAAAAAAATAAAATATCAAAAGGGATGACTTATTATTTAATTAATTTAATAATAAAAAGTGACTTAAATGACTTACTAATAAAATAATAAAATCACTTAATGAATAAAACAGGAATCTTCTAGAAGCCTCTTGGTGATGAGGTTGAAAAAGTATAAAAAAAGGCTTTGGATATGCATTTGGGCATCTTGAGTTGAATACATCTTTTCACTACATTGTTGAAGTTGAATGCTTAGCTTGCTAATTTCCAATCTTCGTTTGTGAAAAACCAAACCTAGCTGGTTATTTCCAATTTCAATTGTGAAATATCAACCCTAGTTTGGAATTGTGGAGGAGTTACTTCAAACTTCTCACTTTGGACTTCATTGGCAAAATTAATGGCCTTTGGCCAATGTTGGTTAAATTAATTGGTGCACATCATTCTCAAATTTTGGAGATATTCTCAGCTTGGTGGAAAATCGATTTATGGAACTTGCTCAGATTTGGTGATAGAAGTAATTGCATATTATGGAGAACAATTTTTGGTATTGATGAGGACGGCTTGAGAAGGACGAATTTTTGTTTGAGAAGGTGACAAAAATCAGACTTTGTTGCTTGGCTGGGCACTCTTCTAGGGTGGTGCGATTATTGTCTAAAGGGCTGAGAAAAATCCAAATAAATGCACATGAGTTCGTGGGATGCATAGATAGCTGGGCACTTGCACTAGGAAGACAAATTCTAAGGCTCCAAGGAGAATCGATTATTTCTTTGGAGGCTGCCAATTGTATGACAGAATGTTGAATAGTTGTACTTTCATATTAGCTAATATAGGATGCATACAAAATGTTTGTCAAAATGTCTAATTTCCAAACTCTCATATTTACATGAATGAGATGCATGACAAATGTTTGTTAAAATGTCTATTGGCTGTAGCTTGCATTTTCAGTCACTTATATGCATTTAAAAGTCAAGATCAGTTTGCATATCATTTCTTTATCATTCTTAGATAATCTTGCATTGTTGAAAGGACTCAAAAACATCATTGGTAACATACAAAACCAAAACAAAGCAATCAGAAATTCATACCAGCATCTTCAGACTTTGCAAGATAAGTGTTTGATGAAATGTCCAAGGCTTGAAAAAGTGGAAAACAAAGTCAGATTTTGCCAGGGACATTATAGAGAGATGATACTTCAGCATCCAGCTTTGCAGTTGCTTTGGGGCAAGCAATACTAGGAAGGGAGGACTGTAATGTCCCTTCCTTAGGCAGCTCAAAGTAGCCGAGGTTGGCCTACTATTAGGGTTCCTATAGGTCAACAGTATAGTTAGGGGACCCAACCGAGGGATGCGGAGCCTAGCCGGGTGTTTTACAAGCCTTTCAATTGGAGTTCAATTGTTGAATCCAGGGATAAATTGAAAATATTAAAGTTTGCTTTAGTGGAATAGTAACAGAGAATTATAAAGTGAATAGTGAAAAGTGCCCCAATCCTAGTGAAACAAAATTGTTTTTAAAAAGTGGCCCTTTCTTTTTATGAGGAAAAGACCTTTGAGGAGGAATATTTTATTATTTTTTATAAAAAAGCTCATGGGAGGTTATAAAGTGAATTTTGGGCTTCTATTTTGAAATTCATTTGTCATTTTTCATATTAGCACTGCAGGTTTGAACTCTAGAGAAGGATTTCAACTTGGTTTCAATCTTCTAGGAACGAAAACTCCCAAGGGCTATCGTGAATTGGACGAGAACCCAATTCACCTTTGAGGAGGACCTACCTTGGGTCTTCGTTTGGGCTTCATTGGAGGAGTTTTAGGTGTTTAATTTTCAGGCCTGAGTTTGCAGCAGTGTTATATCAGCATATTTCTTCAGATCAGGTGCAGCCATTGATAGATCAAGTCTCAACCAGGCCAATACTATCACATGTTTGCATTCTACTTGTTCGTTGTACAATTTTTGGCCAAGTGCACCTAGGGTTTGTGGCACAATCATCATTGCAAATTTATTCCAAACGTTTGACAAGTTTACATTGAGGATTTGACATCTCCCATACCAACCGTACCATTTCTAGTTGGTGCACCATCATTTGGAAGGGGTTTCGTGGGCATTTGAAATTGATTTTGGCAACCAATTTCATATCAGCACTTCCATAACAACGATCAGACCTGTAGCTACATATTTCACATTCTATTTCAGTCTTCTACCATTGTTATCATGCTCATATTAGCCTTCATACATTGTATTTTCATGCTAGCATAGAACAGGTATGTTATTGGCATATTGGGTATTCAAATCTTTCATTTGTATTGGGTTTAATAGAGCTCTTACAATCTAATAATTTTCATATCAAACATAACTGTCATTTTAATCAAACCTTATATCTTTAATTTAATGGCAAAAATGGAAGTGGGTTTATCAATTTATGTTGTGTAATCATTTATATATCAATTCTATGCATTTCCTTTATATTATTGGCATTGAAAACACTCAACCAAACATCAAAAGCAATCAAACAAAACTCGGAAAATCAGAACAGCAGTCAGAAAATCAGAATTCATGAATTTGCACAACAACTGTTTGACGAAATGTCAACACTTTGAAAAATGAGTTTTTGAGGTTAGATTTAGTAGGGATATCTCAGGGATTTCATATGGAAAAACATTTCCAACTTAAACTTAACGAATCCGAGCGTTTTTTTTAATGAAATGGCGATTTTGCAGCGATTCATAGGTGTTTGGCACAAATTTCAAAATCTTTTTCCACTTTTTTTGCATCAAAAGAAAACGCTGAAACCCTAAATCGTATTATTTACCTCTCTATTTGTTTTTCTGTATTTTTTAATCTCTCACTGCTTACTATGAAAAAGCTCGATGTGGACTGCAAAAAATCACATTTCATCGCCACATACACACTTAGAGGCTCACGGATTGCAAGAGAGTCGCAGGTGGACAAAGCCCGACAAGGGTTGCAGGTTCGACAATGTGGCATGAAAACCATTGCTGCATCTCTTTACCAAGTGCCTCACTGCAAGTAGGGTTTCAAAATAATTTGTCTGATAAGTAGGAGGTATTTTCCACAACATGTCAAATAGTGATATTACTATCAGGATTCAACCGTGTAGTTTTCCAGTGCTTCACCTTTGTGAGCATCACCTAGATGCAATGAGTGTTAAGTGGACCATTCATTATCATGAGATATGGGTTCTTGTAAACCACTCATGAAACATGGGTCAATGAGTTTGACTCGAAAAACTACACGGTTGAATCCTAATAGCAATATCACAATAATTTGTTTGTTTATTTATTTTTATTTATTTTTTATTCTTCATTGTTTAAAAAATCAAAACAAAAACTTTAAAATTTAAACTTATTATGAGTTGCATTTTTATAATAAATTGTAAACATCTTATAATTATATATTATAATTTTATAAGTTATAATTTTATTATTATTATTATTATTATTATTATTATTATTATTATTATTATTAATTTATTTATTAACATAATAATATAATTTGTATTTTATGATATATACATATTTATAAATATTAAATAAATAATTGTTTCATAACAAATATTAAAAGTATAATAATATTTTTAACTTGTATTTATTATTTTAATATTGTGTAGTTTAAACTTTAATTTTGAAATCCATATTTTATTATAATAGGTGTAAGTGTTAAATTATTATATTATAGTCTTATACTTAATTAATTATTAATTTATTAATTGAAATTTTGTATTAATAATTTTTTTTTAATATTAAATTAATAGTATTCAATATTGTATATAGTAATATTATTATGATATTATTAATTATATTATAAAATATAAAAGTAATATATTGTAAATAATAATTATACTAATTTTTTATTTTTAAATAATAAATTTTAAATTAAATAATAAAGGTTTATATTAATTTTTTTAAAGTAGTATATAATTTATTATTTAAATATTTAACATTTATTGTTCAATCATGATTATACTAGTTTTTAATTTTCAAATGATAAATTTAATATTAAATAATAAATGTTAATTTTTTTTTTTTTAAATAGTATATAATTCATTATTTAAATATTTAACATTTATTGTTCAATAATTGTTTTTTGAATTTTTTGTAGCAAATAAAATGGCAATCGATACTATTTCTATTGCTTGACCAACCTTCAAAATTGATATTCACCTTTATGGAAACATGTACAAATGATAGAACAAGCTTGAAGGGGAGGAACATTTGTTTGGATATGCAATTTTTGTTATGTGAGGTATACTAGCTCATACATGTGAAAGCCCATTTATGTGCCATTCCTCTTCAAGGAATTAAAACAGGTCTAGGAAAGGATGGTAATGGCTTACCACCTCAACAAATAGTAGAATTTATTGGAGAGAGAGAAGAAGCACATGCAAGACTTGCTTGTGGCACAAACCATCCTTTGAGGAGAGGAAGAGGATCAAGGAGACCTCCTTCTCCATCTCATAGTGACTTTCCTAATGTCATAGTAGAGAGCCACCCATTTTTGGATAGAGTTGAAGAAGAACTTGTTACTGTGAAGAGAAGAAAGGGGCCATACGAGAGAGCATTTAAGAATGATGCTAGAGAGATTGCAGATCAAACCGTTGCAAGATGCCTATACGCAAATGGTTTGTCATTTCATGTTGTTCAATCACCATATTGGCAAGATATGTTGAGAAAAGCAAATGAGGCTCCACAAGGGTACACGCGGCCAAGTTATGAGGAGGTGCGTAGCACCTTACTAGCACATGAGGTAAAAAACATAGACAATGCATTGACTCCTATTAGAAATTTGTGGAAACAAAGAGGGGTGTTAATTGTTTTTGATGGATGGAAGGAAGCCAAAAATCGGCCATTAATCAATGTGATTGCAATGTGCCCTAAAGGGGCAAAGGTTTTGAAAATCGTGGATTGTAAGGGACATGTGAAGGATGCACAATTTATTGCTAACATCCTTATACAATATATTCAAGATGCATGTAATACCTCCATGTTTGCTGATACATTAGAGACTTTTGGTACTTTGATATTGTGGATACTCCGTGATACTATATGTGGTGGTTTTATATCTGATCATGTGTGGTTCTTAGTTATTTGCTTATTGCTCTTTACATTATGTGTGACAGTTGATGATACATTATTCATTGATGATTTGATTCGTTATGCAATGGTGTCCTTTAAATTTATATGCGATAATGTAATTTCATGGTATTATGTTACATTGACATGTTCAATATTTTATGGTGGAAGGACGGAGTAGTACCACTCGCTTGCGAGTGCCCTATTACCCCGCTATTTCCTTTCACCATGTGTTTTCAATGGAGATTATATGTTACTTGACGTTTATCTGTTTGCAGGAATTGCAGGATTAAAAGTCTCGACTCCACCTGCTTCAGCAGGACAGAGCGAGCACAAATAAACCCAACGGGTACGATGTTGTTAAGGGAGTTGTTAAGGAGGAAATTCCCAACCCAAGTCCGTCATTTCGTATGAGGTTGTCGAGTCATGTGTTGATCTAAGTTTTGTCTTGATATTTCGATTATTCTTGAGTTGAACGATTTATTTAATTTGTTATGGTGGGTGATAGTTAATTTAATCGTTTTGGAGTTAAAAGATTGAATTAAAGTTATTTTATTAATTATGACTTAATTAGTATTGAGGTTTAATTATATTTTAATTAAAAGTTAATTGTTTATAAAAGTTTGTTTTAATTAAATTTAGAATTAAGTGGAAGTAATTAAAAACAAAAGAAATTATTGTTTAAAATTAAATAAATAAATAATTAAAGCTTGCTTTAATTAAAAATTTAGAACTGAGTAGTGGTAAATTAAAATAAATACATAAATGATTAATTAAAGCTAAAGAATAAAAATTAGTTATTTCGAAACCTTTTCATGGGAGAGGAAGAGGAAGAGTGGGCGGCGGTTGAAAATGTGTTCGGTATTCTTTTTAAAAGGAGGAAAAATTTTAGAGGGAGATTTTTCTGTTTGGGAAATTGGTCTGGGAATTTTTGGTTTTCGGAAAAGAAGTTACACAAAAAGGGGGCAGTATCGGAAGGGAGAAGGAAAGCATCGAGGTTGGGTTTCTTCTACAGCCGTAGGATGCCAGGTTCCTCTTATAATTATTCTCCCTTTTGTTAGTTATTTAAATTGCAGATAAAATAAGACATATCTAGCTGTCCTGTTTAAAGAATTTCGATATGTGCTTATGTTTGTTTTAAAAAGGGTTTTAAATCTCTATGTGAAAATTGTGGAAATTGAATTAATCTGTGTGAATAGGGGCATCCTCTGTTTTAAAAACTGCTTTTTAATTTTGAGTCAATTGCACCCATAGTGTATGTGATTTAAAGAAAGACTTCCGATTTAATCTGTCAAACCCCGGTTCAAGATAAACTTTCAGGCTTATATTTGCGATTGTAACAGGAATAGAATCATATTAAAACGTGTTTTAAATCGTCATGCTTCATATATATTTATGTCCACATATATAGTTATTTATTTAGTCTGGTGTGGATTTATTGAAGGGGTGTAACCCGCACATTCTGGTTTATATTCAATTTTCGTTCTATCTGAGTTTGGGGTATCCATATACAGAATGGAGGGGTTTTGATTTTATTTATATTTTTTTTATCTATTAAATTTTTGATTCAAATGATTTTCGCCTGGCGTATGGACGGAATAAATTTCCTGTGTGTTGTTGAAGATAATTTTTATTTCTCACATCTGTTTCTTTATATTCTGGAGTACGCAGCCCTTGCTCAATCGAAGGTTGTTATGTGGGGCGTCTTATGCTCTAATACGCGCGTGGGGGGGGACTTTATTATAATGATGTGTTATGTTATTCCTGTGTTTATTTCGTTCCTTTTTGTTGTAATCGAATGATGTATGAATTTTACGGTTTAAGTTTTATAAATTCTTTCCATTGTTGGCTGGGGGTTGGATGGACAGCCAAGCCGTACCACCCACCAACCTTTTTCTTTTCACTTGGCTGGGCGCGAAATTTACCAGTCTCTTGATGTCCGCGTTTCTGTGAGTCCTCTTCCAGTTTGTTGAAATGTGCTCGCCGTCCGGTGCAGTTGTCATTTTTGAATTGTGTGATTGAATGAATAGCTTCCCTTTTTGCGCCCATGCGTTTTGGCATATTCACATGCGCTATATATTATCGTTTCGAACTGTCTCTTGTCCGTATGAAATTTCGCTCCTATGTACCTCGGTCACCGTTCATTTGCCAGTCCATTCGTTATGGTCGCTGCACATGGTGTCTTTTATTATCCTTTCTGTATGCGTTATATTCCAGATTCTGGGGCGTCCGCCTATATTGGCAGCTGGTTATTCCGCGTCGCCTAGCTATGAGTGCCTCTAAATCTTTATTCTTTTAAGAAAAACAGATACGGCTGTACTACATGGTCTAAGTTCGTTTTTTTTTTTATCTACTACGTTATGTGGGTTATGGTCGGCTCGTGGTGTGTCGGGTTCGTCCTTTTATGTACAAATTGGGAATTCGCTTCATGTTATAGCTAATAGGATTGGATCGGGCTTTTTGTATTGCAATAGATCCATATATATGTAACTACATCTATTCTTATGAATATATATAGGTTACGGAGATTAAAGATAGTGTTATTAATGTTAGTATTTATAGATATATATGTGTGTGTGTTGTATATGGAATGTAATAATCAATAGGTTAAATATTAGTAGTTTGTTAGTTAGATAAAGAAGAAGTTTACATTTATTTATATTACTTGGAAGATTCAATTGTATGTAGTATTTTGTGGAAACAAGAGTAACGGTAAAAGTTGAGATAATATGAATGTTGGCAATTTTGAATGGAACTTTGCGTTGTTGTATTATATTTTGATGAGGAGTTTATTTTCCATGATTGAGACGTGTTTTGCGGTAGTAATCGTAATGATTCTTTTGAGCTATATCGTTTCATGAGTGATGGGAATTTTCTTTTGTTGGGGAAACCTAGAAGTTTAACGTACTTGTTAGGAACCTGAGTGATTCCAGAGGTGGGATAATGTGGCTCTCTTGTTTTATTTTAAATTTGAACTTTGGTGATTGTTATTGGATCGGTTATACGTTTGGATTATATCAATCTATGAATGGGTTTCCTTGAGGTTGGAGAGATGGTCATGCCTCACTTTGACTATCATTTGATTCAGTTCTTTATATAGTACTATCCTTGATGTTATTGTTTGTGGTTGAGTGTTTAGAGGGAGTGGCTCTGAGTGGGTGGTCAGCGCACAAAGGGGCGCCAGGATAGCCCTCTTTAGAGTGAATTTAATAAGTGATAATTTAATTAATTAACTAGGGGTGGGTAGTAACACACTAAAAAGATAAATGTTGCCTCATCCGCCTTTTAGAGCTACCACAGACTAAAGGGGATTGAGAAGGCCGTGGTTGGCTTAATCGTTGCCTTGTCCTCGCAAAAGGTAACGGTTCCGCATGAGCAACCCTATGGGGCAGTTCCTTGAGATAGGTAGCCTGAATAACCATAGATGGAGGCGGCTCCTAGCGCTCGATTGTCTGGATAATCCGTCAGTAGATGGAGGCGGCACCTTGCAATAGGTAGTCTGGAGAATCCATGTTAAGCCATGCGATGACACTCTCCTCTAACATTCTTATTTATCTTGTCTTTGGAAATCCTCTGGAATTGGTCACTTGCCTTGTATTGATGAATTTTTGTTGTGGTTCGAATTTAAAGTGCTTTTATGTGTTGTGTGATTTCCTTTCGTTGGTTGTGAGTCTTTGTCTTGTCGGTCTTGGTCGGGAACCCTTCCTTAGCAGCTCCTAGCACGAGGGTGGACGGGTGGATCGTGTTTCGCACCCCGTTGGAATTCTCTCTTTTATGCAGGTTCATCTTTCAATGTTGAGTTGCAGTATCAGTGGATTCTTGCTCGTGGGTTCCAGATTTATGTATTTATGAGATTCCTTTATTGATGTATTATCCCTACCTAGTTGGGAAAGTCTTGTATATTATTGCACATGGTGCTATTGTAATGTAATTTTATGATGATGCATTGTACTTTTATTGTAAACTTGGTTATGAGAAGATTTATAATGATGTTGTAACTTTGGATATTATTCGATCTTATGGCTTTATTATTGTTACTAATGTAATTATACTTATAGATGTATGTGTGTATGATTTATGTAATGGTTAGTTAAATGTTCATGCTGTTAAGGGTTAGTTCTTAAGTAATGTCCTCATGTTCCTCAAAGGATTAAGTTATGCAATTTGATTAATGGTTATGTTATGTTGTTTACTATTCTTTATAAAAAAAAATTGGCTGCATTTTACTTAATTCCTTTGGGGTTGCGTGGCGGGGCGTTACAATGCAGGTCTTGTAAATGTTGTCCAAGTAATAATGGACAATGCAAAGAATTGTACTGTTGCAGTTATGTTGGTTGAGATGCGGTTTGCGAACATATTTTGGACACCTTGTGTTGTTCACTCTCTCAACCTCATGCTACAAAAGTTGGGTGAGAAAATAAATTGGATCAAACAGATTTATGTTGAAGCTGAAGAGATCCAAATGCTCATCACAAACCATCACATGTCACAAGCCATTTTTAGATCATTTTCACAATTGGAGTTGTGGAAGATAATTGAAACACTTCGATTTTTAAATTTTACATTTCACTTTATATTTTATATTTTAATTTTAAATTTAAATTTTTGAACAGGTTGCCAAAAGCAAATTTGCATCAAATAGAATCGTCTTGAGGCAACTTGTGAAGGTGCAGGAGCCACTTTCTAGCATAGTTATCAGTCAAAGTTGGTCCCTATGGAGGCAATCCAATACTAAAAGGGGAACAAATGTAAAGCAGATGATCCTAGATGACACTTGGTGGAAACGAGTGGAATATCTTCTTAGTTTCACTAAGCCCATCATGAGTATGATTTGTTTTATTGACATGGATAAGCCATGTTTGGGAGAGGTATACAATGGCATTGACTCAATGATTGAGAAAATCAAAGTCATTGTCAATGAAAAAGAGCAAGATCCTAAAGAAACTTTCTTCAAAGAGGTGCAAACAATTTGTGTTGAGTGGTGTAACAAAATGACCACCCCACTACGTCTACTTGCTTTTGCATGACTCTCAAATTTTATAGTGATGAAATTTTTGCTTTGCCATCAAGGGTGCAGCCATACAAAGATACAAAAGTAAGTGATAAGTGTAGGAAAGCACTTAATAAGCTCTTCCCTGATCGTGAAATGGAGGATTTTATATTGAATCCACCAAGAAGAGAGACCAAGTATGCATTATCAACAAATAAATGAGATTACAATGCAACCACTTCCATTCTCCTCTTTGCCTCCAACATGGCAGCACTTGTGCACCTCTGAACAACCTCCTTATGCCTCAACCTGTCCTTGTTCTTGCAGAGTAACACTACATTCAGCTGTTCCTCCTCAATTCTACATCCAAGAGGCTGAATTTATAGACTTGTGAAGGCATCTAATGCACCAAACATGGCACCCAAAGATGACCCTTCATTCCAAACGTCCCCAACCTTTCAATTACCTCCTTGGCATTCGAAAAGACACCGGTTTTGGCTCCAATACTTTCCCTCCAACTTGGGTGGCCAAACTTGAGAAGATAAACATTACATTAAATGTAATAAATGGTGGAAAACCAAGTGACACCTGTTGCCTCTATCTAAACACCCACTTGGAGAATTCCAACAATCACTTATTTATCATTTCCTTTATCTTTTATTATCCCATTTTAGGCATCCGCATGTGGGGAAAACAATATTAAATATTTATGTCCACACACCACCTTTACTGCTGCTAGTGGACCCATCACCCCTTATAAGTATATTACAAACAATTGTGAAAATTAATATTACAAAAGATTTTCCCAATACACCCTAAGTGCCTAGAAACACTTTCCAAGGATGTTGGAACCATGAAATATGACATAAAATTTACACAGTGGATGGCACCTAATCCTAACATTACAAACATAACTATCACCGTCAAGGGCAGAAAGATTATGATGATGATTATAAATGTCAAAATTATGGCCACAAATGGAGCAACTTGATCCAGATGCTCGAGCAAACTGCCTTTTTTTCTTATTTTTGTGTTGTTTTTTAATTATATGACTTTTCCTTGGTTGGGGTGTGTATGGGATGGTCCGCTTACTCTTTGAAGTTTCAAAAACATTTCCACAAGTTTATTTCAGAGGGGGCAGCCCTAGGACGCTTGTTGCTATCCCACATCCCAAACACCCCAATACAAGGACGGCTGGAATTTCCCTGTGGGATGCATGATCGTGGAACATAGCTTTCTATGCACTATATTTGGCAAAAAATAACAAGTGCACTTTTTTCCATGTTTTTATGAGTACATAGCATTTTTTAGTTTCCCGTATTTCCCGTTTTAAAGCTGTGTAATAGGCTCTGCCTATTTCATTTCACTGTCTCACCTTTACACCACCCATCATTGGGAACTGATAGTTACAAATTCACAATTCACAATGAATCCAAATTAACATCATTAATTTCATGAACAGAATGCTTTTAAATTTGATTATTCTTGATCGGTAATTATACCACAGAACTGTGCTTGAGTAAGCTTGCCACCATGGCTACATCTACACAACTAAGAATCTTTGTCAACATTGAACCCTGCCAACCCAACAATAAAAATGATCCAACTGTGAACATTAAGCTCAACAGTTTTCTGGTGAGCACGTGGATGAGTCATAATATCATCTGGACCATAATGATCCTATAAATGTTTGTGAATCAGGGTGGTGTGAGCCAAAGACCTAGTAAAGACTCTTCAGACTTAACCGACAAGGACTGTACCACCAGCAAGAACAATACCAAAAGCAAGTACCAACATACCAAACTCATATGTATATTTCATGGTTCTTGGGGAAATTATCTGCAAAATCTTTTTAACATGCTGCATTAAAATAGTAAAAAGACCCCAAAAACCCCATTACAAAGATTTTCTCATCAATGAAAGAGTGATAAGACCGTTAACTCCTCGGTACTCTTTTGACTTAAAATCCTTGTGAATTCCCGGTACATGCTCCATCCAAAGGGCTCCAATTGGCAGAAAGGATGTGATTGAGTATTTTTTGTACATTGAAATCATGAAATCTGTGACTAGCTACTAGTTTCATTCAGTAGGTCCTTTTACAAATCCTTGAGAGATTTTTAATTTCTTTAGCTGTTCATGTTCTAATATAGCAAGTGAGATTCTGGGCCACCTATTTCTTAGGTTTTTATAAACATAGATCAGTTTAAATGCACCCCGTGATTGTTGCCCAGAAACCTGGCCATATATACTCTGGAATTGATGATTACCTTAGTGTGGAAGGATAGGATATGAACCTGAATCACGCTACTGAAAACGTCCCCATTGCCACGCATCATGCTACTAGAAATGTCCGCATTACCATTAAACCACAAGCCCGCAGAGATTAATTAATTAAGATTTTTCTATTTTTAATAGACGAACTTTTAAGGATTTCAGAGATAATTCTACTGCTTGACTGCATAAAAGAAGTTGGTTCCTCAAATTCCAGAGATGTGAATACAATCCTAGAACCAAAACTTTAGATAAACTCGTTGACCTCTTACAGGGGCAAATGCATCTTAGGATGACATCTTATAATGAAAATTCAAACAACAAAAAAGCATAACCAATAGCTTCTTGAGTTTGTGTGTGTCTGCTACTAACAAGAAAAATTTAAGTATCGATCTTTAGAATAAGACTTTCAAAAAATACATAAAAATTAATCTGACCTCTAGGGCTAATTAATCTGACCTCTGTCTCAAAGCTCCAGCCTGCGGTAATCACTTAAAACCTTGGCCTGCATACGGATGAGAGCAGAACCAGAAATACTCCCATCTGTGAAAATTATGCAGTAAAATTTAAAAAGCTATCTCTTACGCTTTTATTATGTGCAACGGAAACATCGATGTTGAGAATACCAAATACGGGAAACGGTGAAATTAAAATTTTGAATTATTTCGAACCTGAGGCGGGAATAAATTTCGTCCGCGAGATCGCAAGATCGATAGCCCCAAAGGTTATCTCTCGCGCTATCATTCCAAGATCCATGATCCCAAGGGAAAGGAAATTTAGTATTCAATTATAGGTTCCATTAAGTAAATGCCTTATATTATGCGAGCATATTATTAATATAAATCTTATTTTCTAAATCTCGTAAAGGTGCATGAATAATTGTTTTTTTTTATATATAAAAATTAAGGATTAAAAGGTATCTCTATTTTATTATAGTAATTTAAGGCATGATTCCATATTCTTCTTTTTAAAGCATCTTTAGTCTTGTATTTAGACAAATTTGATCTTTAATGAATCACTTAACATTTTCTTTAAATTGTTATTATATAAATTATTTTAATTTTGAAATATCAATATTTTAATTACATTCTCAATTTTATAAAAATATATATTTTAAGTTATCTCAATATTTTTTAATAATTAATCATTTCATAAATATTAACTAAAATTTTTAAATTTGAACTTTATAAGATATTATATAACGTAAAAAAAATATATCTTTAATTAATAATTTATATAGATATAATAAATATATATGTCTAAAAGATGCTACAAAAATTTTAATTATATAGTTAAATTTTGATTATTAATCAATATATTAAATACAATGATTAATTCTAATTAAATATTTTCAATTAATTAATATTGCTATTAATTAATATATAAATATAGTGTTTGAATGTTGAAAAGAGAATATTACTAATTTGTAATGGGTGTTTAGGTTAATTTATATAGACATAATAAATATATATGTCTAAAAGATGTTACAGAAATTTTAATTATATAGTTCAATTTTGATTATTGATCGCTATATTAAATACAATGATTAAGTCTAATTAAATATTTTCAATTACTTAATATTGCTTAATATATAAATATAGTGTTTGAATATTGAAAAATGAATATTACAAATTTGTAATGGGTGATTTAGGTTAATTAATTAAAAATAATAATTTGATACAAATAATCTTAGATTAAATTAATGTTTTGTTGTTGTGGAGTGGACCAAATCAATCAATATTAGATAGAAAGTACAATCACCTCATAAATAGTAATGAATGATGAGAGATTGTTTGGTTATGTGACTCAAGAATATGTGTCAATTGTGTTGTACCCCAAATTAAAAAATTTGCTACACTTAGGCATTTTGAAGAAACAAGTAAAAGTCTTGTCAAAATTGTCAAAAAGGTCAAAATTGGGGTTTGCATATCTTGCATGAGGGGCAAAAACTTAAAATTTTCAAAATCTGACAATTTAGGTCTGCTCAGAGCGACCAAATCTACAAAACCTAGATCTCAGTTTTTTGGCCCTACTTTTTAGGAAAATTGTTATTTTTTGAAACTTTTCAAAAATAGTAACTTTTTCTAGGTTTTTCTGGGTTTCTTTCGAAATGGATACTAGTAAAATTTTCTAAAAATAGAAAGTTAGGCTGTTAGGGTTCAAACTGATTTTGATTGGCTCAAAATACTTCCTCATCAAGCTGATGCAATCAAAATCACAAAACGATTAGTTTTGCCCTAATGGGTCTATTTTGTTTTTTCAATTTCAGAAAGCATTTCGAGAGCTTCAAAACTGTTAATTGAGGTTAGTCAGCTGCCAAGTGTCAGATTCAACATTGAAGCACTAAACAAAAGATGAAATGATGAATGCGCATGCAGATCAAAGAAAGGCAAAGGCAAGCATGTGGAATGAAGGAGAGGAAGGAAAAAACTACAAAATGAAAACTAAGTATAGAAGCCATGGGCACCCCTAAAGGAGAAAGGGGCCCAACTTTTTAGGGTATCAGATGATGAAATCAGGGTTCATGCTCTCAAGCAATGTGGTTCAAATTCTTCCCAACTCCGCAGTGAGTCTGGTGGTGCAATTATCAGATCAACCAGTCACCCAGAATTCAAGATCAAACAGGGAGGTTTCAATAAGAAGATAGAAGGCAAACCATGAAAACTTCATAAAATTTCTAAGTCTGGGAAATTTGGGCGCCCTATGTGCCCAGGGGCACCCAGCCTTTTGAGAGGTCAAACTCAACAATTAGGGTTTGCAAATGTGCTCAATCTCTTTAGGATCCTGTCAACTTCGCAATGGATGCCTTCGTGACATCGTTAGACTTGTCAATCACCGGAAAATCCAGATCAAGATAAAGGTATTAAATGAAGGTTCAACTTTGAAGAATGAAAATCAAATAAAAAATGGTTGCTAAGTTTGGAGGAGTTGGGCGCCCCAGAAGGAGATAGGCGCCCTAGATTTTGAGGGCCTAAATGGAAGAATTTGCCAATGAAGCCTCTAGTAGGTCTTCTTCAAATTCGACCAAGCTTTCCAACGAAACCATCAACAAGTCAATCAGAGTTGGCAGTCATCAAATGTCAAAGGTGGAATAGATGGAAATACACAAGCAAAATATCAAAAGTCAAAAGCAAGGTAAAAAATATAGAAAAAATTCTAACTCTAGTGAAGTTGAGGACCCCAGCTAGCCAGGGGCGCCCAAGCTTTTGAGTCCTCAAATGTAGCTTTCAGGAGACATCACTCCTAGGAGACCTCCTTCAGAATCAGTCAAGCTATCCAGTGAATCTAATAGCCAGGCAATCCGATCAGTCTAACTCCTGGAATCGAGAATTCATCAGAAGGTCAAAGGGAAATGAAGAAAACTTGATGAACACAAAAATGGCTAACACTGGGAAAGTTGGGCACCCCAAGAGGAAATGGGCCTATGATTTTGAAGGATTAAAAGAAGATTTTAGCTAAAACTGCCTCTAAGATGATCTTCTCAGAATCAGTCAGGTTTCGCGATGGATCACTCCATCAATTCATAAGATCCTCCAAGCATCCAAAAATTGAAGATCAAACAAGGTTCAAAATCATGAAAAAGTCAAGAAAACTCAGAAAAATGACTAAGTCTGGAAGAGATTGACACCTCCAACCAAGAAGAACGCCCAAAATGGCTTGCCTTACCCAAATTTCCAAAAAAATTAAGTTGCAAGATGAAGATAAAACATCCATATTCAATGCACAAGTAGATTTTAGGGTTTTGAGGATTAAAGCAAAAGAAAGTAGAGTTATCTCAAGCCTAAAAACCTATTTAAGATGCCTTTGCCATTCAATTTTCATTATTCTTTGCAGGTGGCGTCCAAGTTGAGGAGGTGCAGCAATTAGAGAATTTTCTTTTCAAGATTTCAGAGCTCAAGTTTGTTGATTTTCAAAAGTTCTTCATGAATTTTCAAACCAGCACACTTTTTACATGCATTTTTCATACAAAACATCAAATTTTTTAAGAGGTCAGAATTTTCAATTTTCAACAATTTGGGTCTTCTCAGCTCATCATTCTGAACAATTTTTTAAGAAAATTTTCAAGTTGCAGTAGCTACTTTTTCTTGCATGTTAGAGAAATCATCAAAATTTTAAAGATTTAATCATCTGGGTCCTTTCCGAAGAAAACCCAGATCACAACTTTTTCAAGAAAAAATTTAGATTCTAGGGTTTGTTGCTTTTTCAATCATCCCTCTTTTTTTTCAAATTTGATCAACTGGGTTCATCTCAAATGTGTTTCTGAACAAAACCCAGATGCCAGCTTTTTTGTGAAAATTTGAAGAAATTAGGGTTTGCTGCTTTTTTAGTCTACACTCAAAATTTTTGAAAAATTTGTCCATTTAAAGAAGAAAAACTAGTAGGCTAAATTTAGGAAGTTGCTCAAAACTTGTCTGAATATAGGTGAGTTTACAGCCATTCTTCAAGGTTTTTAGTATGGAGTACACTCCCCTCGAGTACAAGACTAAATCAGATCTCTATCATGACTTCATCAAAACAACTAAGACTGACTTGCACCACATCAAACCAATATTCAACTTGCAAGCATTGGAAAATGCAGGATCACTCTGGACTACTCGCAGCAGCATCCATTCCTATTTCAATGCAGAGTCTAGAATTTGTAAATGCTTGCATCAAGCATTACAATCTAGCAACTCGGGAGATTCAATCAATAGATGGAAGAGTGATTTGCAGTCTAAAATGAGATGTGATTGAAAAATGCTTCTCAATTCCACCTCGGCTTGAAAGTGTGACTATCTCCAAGGAAGAATGTGAAAGAATATGGGACATGCATAATGAGAAGTACAACAAGAAGATTGCATAGAAGTGGATGAAAGAAAAACATAAAACTTAGTCAGATTTCCATGATGTTAGCAGGGTTCGAGAAAGCAGCCAATGAGGTCGAAGATTTCCTGAGATTGATTGCAGATGGAGAGGATATCCTAGAAAAGTGAAACTTTGCTATTGATAGTATTGATGCACCTGACAAAGACACAGTTTTCAGATTTCTAGCGGATGTGATTGAGATTTAAAGCAGCTTTATTCTAGAAGCTTTCTTTCCACTTTCTTTCTATTCTTGGAACAATTCTTATCTATTCTTTGAACAAGAGAAAGAAGATAAAATGTAATAGTTGGCATTTCCTGTTTTTCCTCCTTTCTTAGCTGGTTAGGTGTTATCTTCTTTTAGTTTTAGAAATAAATCTTTCATGTTGAACAAGCCCTAGTTGTAAAAGTAAGGAGATTTTAGGGTTCCCTACTCCTCTGCTTATCTATAAATAAGAGCAGCCTTGCTCATTTATTTTCAACGGTTATTGTGACAACAAATTGCAAGCATGTAATGTAGCAAGTTGTTATTCAGTGTCAGTTCACTTTGTGTAAGGACAAGGTTGCAAGCCTCTTTAGCTACAAGTTCTTGTTCAGTGCATGTGTCTTGCGTTGATGTATTTTGGTTTGATGGTTAAATTGTAAGCCTATTTTGCTACAATCCAGCTGTCCGAGAAGTGTAATATTTTGTTCTTGAAATTTGAGGAAATAAAATCTTGTGCATGCTTTGCTGCCTTGATATAAAGTCTCGGATTTTCATTTATTGTTTTATGCTTATATGATCTTTATTTCAGCTTGCATTGAAAGTAAGTATATGTGTGTTGGGAGAAAATTTTATTTAAGTATTTATGTCAGAGAATCCTTCCTTGTCCATTTCTAACTCTCTTGCTTTGTGTTTACTTGAGAAGTTAGAAACATCACTAGAGTAGGCTTTGTCATAGTTGAACTTCTAAAACATAAAATCTCAACTATGGTGCTTGATTTTTATAGCCTTGTGCTCTTAGCTAAATAAAAAGATAGGCAGATTAGTTTTAGTTTACTTTCTTTTTAACATTAGCAAAGAGGGAGCTTCCCCTCCTAATTTGAAGAGCAGGTTATTGCACATAGTTGTTCATTTCTAATTCACATTCCAGAGGTGCAAATTAAAATGCCAACAAATTGATGAAGACAATGAGATTCATGTGCATAAAAATCTAGAAGATATTTTATGCAATCATGTACATGGATCGAAGCAAAATATTCTCCTCTACTTTGTTTGAGGTTAACTTCATTGTTCTAATCTAGTACACTTGTATGAACTCATTGTATACCTACAAATTCCATCCCTAATTTTTTTTAATTTCACCCCCTACAGATTCTCAAGAAACAGAGTGATGGATGGTGACATATTCTTTCACACTTGAGATTTTTTTGTCAACTTATGAGCATTTAAAAATATCTTAACAAACAATACACTTAAAACATGCATGTGAATTCTAAGATTATTGCTAAGTGATTCACGTGTGCTAGGATGATTGTACAACAAATTAAATATGAATGATTATTCTCGTCATTTCTCATGTGCTAAGAGGATACCCCCTTTCCAATGTTGAAATAAATGCAAATTGACCTTTTTATACATAAAAAATAACACCAAATTGTAAATATATATGCATACATGCATATTATGTGCAACAAAAATAATAGGCTCCATTACATAAAATGTTTGATTTTGAGTTGTATTTAAAGTGGATCAAGTTCACAATTGTGAGCTCAACCTCACAACCACAAACACAATTACATCAAATAGCCTAGTTAGATTTATGTTTGGGAGTATTTTATCATGAATAAGGATTGGATTAATAGTCATTTTTTTGTTTGGGAGCATTTTATCACGAATAAGGATTGGATTAATGGTTAAAACTACATAGATAAGACAATTGGACTAGGATTTCATGCACATGAGCATAGGGATATGTGATAAGCATAGGACTAGGTACTAAAATGGAGGGAAGGGGACCCCCAAGGGTTTCATATTTGTGGTGTTTATAAAACCTAAGAATCTCAATAAGTGTCTTTCCCCAGGGATTTCATTAGGAAAGAGATCAGAAGGTGTAAACATTGACTTTCAACCTCAATGGTGAGCCAATCAGGCCTAGATCTCAATCCTTAGGACAATAGGACAAATCTATGTTGGGTGAAAATTATGTAATCAACTTTTCAATAAATTACACAACTAGGACTTTAGCCACAGGTATGTGAGATAAAAATCTCTCCTCTCAGAAAGGGGAGGTTCCCTTATTGCTAATAGAAGCTATAGTAAAACTAATTAAATTATTTGCATGATACACATTATACTTACAAAATGGGGGGTGTGTGTTGCAATCATGCTTCTCTCTTTTTTCAGAGAAGATGTTTACAATGCTTCACATTTGGAAGTTCTTAATTCACAATAACTCTAAATGATCAAAAAGCAATAATGCCAATACCTCTATCTTGTTAAAGCAAAGCATAGAGGTACCAGAAGTGATTAACAATAAAAAAGTAAAAGAAAAGGGAAAGCTCACGAAAGCACAAAGTCTTCTCATACGCAACAATTCTTCGAACAACATGAACGATTACAAGTGCAAAGTCTTGTAGATCATTCAACCAAAGTATCCAAACAATAAACTCAAATCCAAATAAGAAATGCAACACAAATTTTACATAAATTACTTGAAGTCCTTCAAATATCATTCACTAATCACCACCAAAAAAGGATCAACTCATAAGATATTGAATCCAACACAAAGTCTGGCTTGCAATTTTCTTCTTTATTGATCAATTTCATTCACAAAGTGTGAACACAAAGTTTCACAATTTTTCTTCAAAAAGGGCAGCACTTCGTTGTAAAATACTAAAGGTAAGTTTTACAATAGAAATCCCTCATATTTATAAAGGAGAGGGATGAGCAAAATTAGGAAATCAATTGAGAAAAGTTAGGTGAGTTAATTTAGGAAAATCTCACCTAACTTTGACTAAGGTCAAAATGTAATTTGTCTTCATGAAACTACATCTTAGATTTTTCAGTGTAATTACATTTTAAGAAAAGAAATTTAGGATGTCATAAACTATTTACAAGATGCGTAAAGGAAAGCATCAAAAATTTTAACACTGAAAATCAAGAGTCTCCATGGTTCCTTGCTAGGGCACGGAAGTCTTCATACTTCTTCTTGGTCTCCTATATGAATGCATTATCTGGGGCGACTCTGTAATCTACAAGGGTGTGAACTCTTGTGATCGACCTTTTGGCAGATGAATGGATTTTCTTGCACTTGTGAAGGTGCATCTTGAGATTATCAATGGTCAACCATGTATCACAAATGATATGCATTGAGGTCTTTGAAAAGTTGGAATCCTCAACTTGTTGCATGATGGCTTCTTTGTAGATCAAGGATAGTTCACTAGATCAAAATATGTCACCTTCAGGATCACTTGATGAAATCTTGAGAGAAATTGCAAGGATGGTGAATCAACAGGCGTTAGCAAAAAAAGTAGCATTGGGAAGCGTGAAGTGAGCAACGATGTTGAGCAAGCGTGAAATGAGCGATGAAGCACGAAAAATGAAGTGGGAGAGAAGAAAAAAGGTTTGAAGCAATGATAGAGCAATTTGGAAACGTTGTAGACAAAAATTGCTAAAAGTGCAATGGCGCTGAAAATCAGCGTCCTTGCACTTAGGGAAATATCTTCAGGTGCAATGACATTGAAAATCAGTGCCCTTTCACTTATATATGTAAGTTTGCAAAGAATGTGTCAAGGCACTAAAAAACAACGCCTTGACACTTAGTCTCAAAGATTTCAGGCAAGTGCAATAGTGGGTTTGTAGTGGCGCAAGAGTTTCCAACTCGATGAAGAATGAGAGAGAGGTGACAAGAATGAAAAAGAAATAACCTAAAATCACTTTTAAGTGATTTGTAAGTGAAAGAGAAAAACAAAAAGTCACGCATTTAATTAATGCATGAAAAGTGGAGAAATTTGGAAAAAGTGCAAAACATTGAAAAATCACCGCCCAACTCAAAAAATGGCTAAGTATGGGAAAAAGTGCAAAACACTGAAAAATCGCCACCCAGCTCAAAAAATGGCTAAGTATGGGAAAAAGTGCACAAGCACTATAAATCAACGGTTGTGCACCAAACTAACTTTTCACTTAAGTGCAAAGGCACTGAAAAAGCTTGCCCTTGCACTTTCAACACTTAGAATTTTTTTTGAAAATATTAGTGCGCTTTTGTTCAAAGCTTTTATACTTTTCCCAATTTTACTAAGTATAAACAACAAGAGTTCGCGAAGGTAATCATTTAGAAGGTCTTCACGAGACGAACGCAGAGGGATGCTCAAATGGATTGTTTGAGACTTTGGAACAAACTTCGAGGTTGTGGATGTGAAAATCTACATATGGTTAGCATTTTAAAACCAAAATAATCCTCAACATCCCTATGAGATAATGAAACATGTTAGATATGTTAAGTAAGATATTAAAACAACAAGAAAAACCAAATAAGCATGCAAACAACATGAATCAACTTCATCTCATAGTGGATTGGTGTCACATGTGCTAGTGACCCTTTCCCAATCCTTGATCAACGCTTAAGATGAAAATGCTATGAAGATGGTGGAGTGATGATGAGAAAAATCAGTTCTCCAATGGAGAGTGACTTTGCATGAGCTTTTGGATGAAATTGTGGAGTGGACAAAATCAGTTCTCAGTTTAAGAGAATGACTTTGCATAAAGATTGTGAAGATGATGGATTTGTGAAGGATTTGCTCAAAGTTGAAGCTTCTATTTAAGGATTTTCAAAATGCTAAGTGTTGAATAAAGACCAATGTGGGACTAAGATTAGACAAATGAAAGGACACTTGTCAAGTGGTGATTGGTTGATGTATGTGCAAGATTTGGGAAGAGTGCCCATGAGAGGGAGAATTTGAATTCAAATTTTGCAATAAATTTTGAGAGGGAGACAAGAAAAACAACAATAAATGCAATGTTGGAGGGACAAATCAACTTGTCATGTTGAGGGAAAATGAGGGTTTAAATAAATCAATAAATTGATTTATTGTGCAAGTGGAGATATCTAGAGAATGCAAGTGGGTGAGATTAGTATTTAATCATGGTTAGATTAAACAAATGATGATTATGTTAGTTTAATGGATGATTAGGTGAGTTGACTTTTAGGACTTAAATATTTGATCTATTTAAATCAGAAAATGATGGAATATGATTTAGGAGTTGATTTAAATGGATGTTTGATTTATTAAAAGGTTGATGATAATGTTTGTTTGATTTTAAATAAATGACCTTAGGAGATGGAAATTAATGAAATTACCTGTTGAATGAATGAAGGTGAACCTGATCAATCGATGAATGGACCTAATGCGAAATCTATTTTACTTAATGAATGAACCATAATCAAAATGCAAAATGTTAATTTTGCATGTCTACATTTTGCCCCTCTTGAAGCAAATGTACTTGCTGCATTGGTTCAAAGAATAAACTTGCCACGCTCAAAATTTAAAAAATTTCGATTTTTCTGATGCCCCAAATGGGAAGAAGCATTAATCAAGATTTCCCCCGAGAGGATCTAGGTTTTGCAAAAGATTCCTCGATTTGGTGGCCCATCTCATAAAGAGGTTCAAAATGGATGGTTATGGATGATGATGCAAATGAGATGATTTTAAGATGCTTAGAATAACAAATCTATATTATCCTAAACAACTTAAATGATGATATGATATGAGATGGATGAGATGGGTGATGGGATATGTTGTGATTATGCAATGGATGATTTATGAGATGCTTAGACTAACAGATCTATATTATGATGATGATATGAATGTGAGATGATATGTAGAATACTGATGATTTATGGATGCAAGATGAATGCCTAATGGATGCATGATGGATGTATTGCTGATGATGATGTTAGTGGGGAAATGAGATTATGACAAGAAGATCCAACAAGCCAACATTATGAGAGATGATGAGAAATGATGATAAGAAATGATGATGATAGATGGATGATTTTGCTTTATCAAGGATTGGGATTTTCAAAGGGTCACTTACTTTATGTTTGATAACAGACCTAAGTACAATGCATCAAGGTATGAAGGACCAAGATGGCGTTGTACTTAGTGTGATGGACTTTGACTCGACAAATAGATAGGAGTATTCCTGTTCACACCTGACATACGAAAACCTTGCTAGGATGCACTTTAAAAGTTTTAAACATCTCGGACCAAAACATGGAAAGGTATAACCAATCAATGCAATAGTCAACAAGCTGTCCAAAAAATCCTCCATACATATCTAACAAAGCAAGTATTCGCCAAGTTATTTTACAAGAACGTCCAACAAGCACAACAGACAAAAGATAATGATCGTTGCCCCATTCCTATCTCTCTAAATCCTTCGTTCGAATATCATCGAGAGGTCCTTGGAATGAATGCAATAAGATAAATCAAAAGAAAAGATCAAGTATGCAAATAAGCCAATGTTCTTCATACCTTCAGCCAAAGGGATTTGTTTTGATAGGATAAGAATCCAAAGTGATATCCAAAATGATGCCCATTGTCGGAATGATATATCCTAGGACATGCATTGCATTGGATGATGATGATTTGATAAGTTGATTGATAGGCTGTTGATATAAAGTCAATTGATATGTTTGTGAATGATCAAGATTTTGATTTTATGTTACAGGTTTGTTGTTTTGATTTTGATTTTATGTTACAGGTTTGTTGTTTTGATTTTGATTTTACGATTGAAGATTGATTTTGTTGACTGCTATGATTGTCTCTATTTGTGTTGCCAAAGGATGTAGGTGATGAACAGTTTATTATGGATGATTGATTATTGCGAGTGAAAGCAAGATGAGATGGATGGATTTTTTCAAATATTTGGATGTTTTTGACATTTTGAAATGTTTTGAGGCTGTTTTTTGGTTTTTTTGGATTTTTCAAATGTTTTGATTTTCGATTTTTCAAATGTTTTTGGATTTTGTGAGATTTTATGGATGTTTTTGGATTTTGTGTTTTTTGATGTTTTTGGATTTTGACGTTTTTTGAATGTTTTTGGATTTTGATGTTTTTTTAATGTTTTTGAATTTTGATGTCTCGGGGGCTGATCAAAGATTAGCCTTGCCTACGTTTAAGCTCAAAGACGACATAGTTTGAATTCTAATGTTTTTGACGTTTTTTTATTTTTTTGAGTGTTTTTGGATTTTCTGATGTTTTGGATGTTTTTGTATTTTCTGATTTTATGATGTTTTTGGATTTTCACATGGTTTTGACGATTTGGATATGGACATGTGTGATGATATCAGTGCTCTGTTTGGGATTTTGTTGAAGACCAAGCTAAGGTGGATTAATCAGATCAATGGATTGATGATGATGATAACATTGTTGAGGATACACAACAATGCAATGATTTGATTGATTAGGATTGATGACGATAACATTGTTGAGGATGCACAACAATGCAAGGATTGATGATGATAACATTGTTGAGGATACACAACAATGTATAGATAGTGTTAAGCAACACAAGGATCAGGAATGATATCCCAAGATAATGATGGATTTGATGATGTCTTCATTAGATTTGATTGATCATGATTGATGAAGCTTGATT
>VDFB02268797.1:140970-272776 GCA_007258455.2 Sequoia sempervirens
CATCAACAAGTCAATCAGAGTTGGCAGTCATCAAATGTCAAAGGTGGAATAGATGGAAATACACAAGCAAAATATCAAAAGTCAAAAGCAAGGTAAAAAATATAGAAAAAATTCTAACTCTAGTGAAGTTGAGGACCCCAGCTAGCCAGGGGCGCCCAAGCTTTTGAGTCCTCAAATGTAGCTTTCAGGAGACATCACTCCTAGGAGACCTCCTTCAGAATCAGTCAAGCTATCCAGTGAATCTAATAGCCAGGCAATCCGATCAGTCTAACTCCTGGAATCGAGAATTCATCAGAAGGTCAAAGGGAAATGAAGAAAACTTGATGAACACAAAAATGGCTAACACTGGGAAAGTTGGGCACCCCAAGAGGAAATGGGCCTATGATTTTGAAGGATTAAAAGAAGATTTTAGCTAAAACTGCCTCTAAGATGATCTTCTCAGAATCAGTCAGGTTTCGCGATGGATCACTCCATCAATTCATAAGATCCTCCAAGCATCCAAAAATTGAAGATCAAACAAGGTTCAAAATCATGAAAAAGTCAAGAAAACTCAGAAAAATGACTAAGTCTGGAAGAGATTGACACCTCCAACCAAGAAGAACGCCCAAAATGGCTTGCCTTACCCAAATTTCCAAAAAAATTAAGTTGCAAGATGAAGATAAAACATCCATATTCAATGCACAAGTAGATTTTAGGGTTTTGAGGATTAAAGCAAAAGAAAGTAGAGTTATCTCAAGCCTAAAAACCTATTTAAGATGCCTTTGCCATTCAATTTTCATTATTCTTTGCAGGTGGCGTCCAAGTTGAGGAGGTGCAGCAATTAGAGAATTTTCTTTTCAAGATTTCAGAGCTCAAGTTTGTTGATTTTCAAAAGTTCTTCATGAATTTTCAAACCAGCACACTTTTTACATGCATTTTTCATACAAAACATCAAATTTTTTAAGAGGTCAGAATTTTCAATTTTCAACAATTTGGGTCTTCTCAGCTCATCATTCTGAACAATTTTTTAAGAAAATTTTCAAGTTGCAGTAGCTACTTTTTCTTGCATGTTAGAGAAATCATCAAAATTTTAAAGATTTAATCATCTGGGTCCTTTCCGAAGAAAACCCAGATCACAACTTTTTCAAGAAAAAATTTAGATTCTAGGGTTTGTTGCTTTTTCAATCATCCCTCTTTTTTTTCAAATTTGATCAACTGGGTTCATCTCAAATGTGTTTCTGAACAAAACCCAGATGCCAGCTTTTTTGTGAAAATTTGAAGAAATTAGGGTTTGCTGCTTTTTTAGTCTACACTCAAAATTTTTGAAAAATTTGTCCATTTAAAGAAGAAAAACTAGTAGGCTAAATTTAGGAAGTTGCTCAAAACTTGTCTGAATATAGGTGAGTTTACAGCCATTCTTCAAGGTTTTTAGTATGGAGTACACTCCCCTCGAGTACAAGACTAAATCAGATCTCTATCATGACTTCATCAAAACAACTAAGACTGACTTGCACCACATCAAACCAATATTCAACTTGCAAGCATTGGAAAATGCAGGATCACTCTGGACTACTCGCAGCAGCATCCATTCCTATTTCAATGCAGAGTCTAGAATTTGTAAATGCTTGCATCAAGCATTACAATCTAGCAACTCGGGAGATTCAATCAATAGATGGAAGAGTGATTTGCAGTCTAAAATGAGATGTGATTGAAAAATGCTTCTCAATTCCACCTCGGCTTGAAAGTGTGACTATCTCCAAGGAAGAATGTGAAAGAATATGGGACATGCATAATGAGAAGTACAACAAGAAGATTGCATAGAAGTGGATGAAAGAAAAACATAAAACTTAGTCAGATTTCCATGATGTTAGCAGGGTTCGAGAAAGCAGCCAATGAGGTCGAAGATTTCCTGAGATTGATTGCAGATGGAGAGGATATCCTAGAAAAGTGAAACTTTGCTATTGATAGTATTGATGCACCTGACAAAGACACAGTTTTCAGATTTCTAGCGGATGTGATTGAGATTTAAAGCAGCTTTATTCTAGAAGCTTTCTTTCCACTTTCTTTCTATTCTTGGAACAATTCTTATCTATTCTTTGAACAAGAGAAAGAAGATAAAATGTAATAGTTGGCATTTCCTGTTTTTCCTCCTTTCTTAGCTGGTTAGGTGTTATCTTCTTTTAGTTTTAGAAATAAATCTTTCATGTTGAACAAGCCCTAGTTGTAAAAGTAAGGAGATTTTAGGGTTCCCTACTCCTCTGCTTATCTATAAATAAGAGCAGCCTTGCTCATTTATTTTCAACGGTTATTGTGACAACAAATTGCAAGCATGTAATGTAGCAAGTTGTTATTCAGTGTCAGTTCACTTTGTGTAAGGACAAGGTTGCAAGCCTCTTTAGCTACAAGTTCTTGTTCAGTGCATGTGTCTTGCGTTGATGTATTTTGGTTTGATGGTTAAATTGTAAGCCTATTTTGCTACAATCCAGCTGTCCGAGAAGTGTAATATTTTGTTCTTGAAATTTGAGGAAATAAAATCTTGTGCATGCTTTGCTGCCTTGATATAAAGTCTCGGATTTTCATTTATTGTTTTATGCTTATATGATCTTTATTTCAGCTTGCATTGAAAGTAAGTATATGTGTGTTGGGAGAAAATTTTATTTAAGTATTTATGTCAGAGAATCCTTCCTTGTCCATTTCTAACTCTCTTGCTTTGTGTTTACTTGAGAAGTTAGAAACATCACTAGAGTAGGCTTTGTCATAGTTGAACTTCTAAAACATAAAATCTCAACTATGGTGCTTGATTTTTATAGCCTTGTGCTCTTAGCTAAATAAAAAGATAGGCAGATTAGTTTTAGTTTACTTTCTTTTTAACATTAGCAAAGAGGGAGCTTCCCCTCCTAATTTGAAGAGCAGGTTATTGCACATAGTTGTTCATTTCTAATTCACATTCCAGAGGTGCAAATTAAAATGCCAACAAATTGATGAAGACAATGAGATTCATGTGCATAAAAATCTAGAAGATATTTTATGCAATCATGTACATGGATCGAAGCAAAATATTCTCCTCTACTTTGTTTGAGGTTAACTTCATTGTTCTAATCTAGTACACTTGTATGAACTCATTGTATACCTACAAATTCCATCCCTAATTTTTTTTAATTTCACCCCCTACAGATTCTCAAGAAACAGAGTGATGGATGGTGACATATTCTTTCACACTTGAGATTTTTTTGTCAACTTATGAGCATTTAAAAATATCTTAACAAACAATACACTTAAAACATGCATGTGAATTCTAAGATTATTGCTAAGTGATTCACGTGTGCTAGGATGATTGTACAACAAATTAAATATGAATGATTATTCTCGTCATTTCTCATGTGCTAAGAGGATACCCCCTTTCCAATGTTGAAATAAATGCAAATTGACCTTTTTATACATAAAAAATAACACCAAATTGTAAATATATATGCATACATGCATATTATGTGCAACAAAAATAATAGGCTCCATTACATAAAATGTTTGATTTTGAGTTGTATTTAAAGTGGATCAAGTTCACAATTGTGAGCTCAACCTCACAACCACAAACACAATTACATCAAATAGCCTAGTTAGATTTATGTTTGGGAGTATTTTATCATGAATAAGGATTGGATTAATAGTCATTTTTTTGTTTGGGAGCATTTTATCACGAATAAGGATTGGATTAATGGTTAAAACTACATAGATAAGACAATTGGACTAGGATTTCATGCACATGAGCATAGGGATATGTGATAAGCATAGGACTAGGTACTAAAATGGAGGGAAGGGGACCCCCAAGGGTTTCATATTTGTGGTGTTTATAAAACCTAAGAATCTCAATAAGTGTCTTTCCCCAGGGATTTCATTAGGAAAGAGATCAGAAGGTGTAAACATTGACTTTCAACCTCAATGGTGAGCCAATCAGGCCTAGATCTCAATCCTTAGGACAATAGGACAAATCTATGTTGGGTGAAAATTATGTAATCAACTTTTCAATAAATTACACAACTAGGACTTTAGCCACAGGTATGTGAGATAAAAATCTCTCCTCTCAGAAAGGGGAGGTTCCCTTATTGCTAATAGAAGCTATAGTAAAACTAATTAAATTATTTGCATGATACACATTATACTTACAAAATGGGGGGTGTGTGTTGCAATCATGCTTCTCTCTTTTTTCAGAGAAGATGTTTACAATGCTTCACATTTGGAAGTTCTTAATTCACAATAACTCTAAATGATCAAAAAGCAATAATGCCAATACCTCTATCTTGTTAAAGCAAAGCATAGAGGTACCAGAAGTGATTAACAATAAAAAAGTAAAAGAAAAGGGAAAGCTCACGAAAGCACAAAGTCTTCTCATACGCAACAATTCTTCGAACAACATGAACGATTACAAGTGCAAAGTCTTGTAGATCATTCAACCAAAGTATCCAAACAATAAACTCAAATCCAAATAAGAAATGCAACACAAATTTTACATAAATTACTTGAAGTCCTTCAAATATCATTCACTAATCACCACCAAAAAAGGATCAACTCATAAGATATTGAATCCAACACAAAGTCTGGCTTGCAATTTTCTTCTTTATTGATCAATTTCATTCACAAAGTGTGAACACAAAGTTTCACAATTTTTCTTCAAAAAGGGCAGCACTTCGTTGTAAAATACTAAAGGTAAGTTTTACAATAGAAATCCCTCATATTTATAAAGGAGAGGGATGAGCAAAATTAGGAAATCAATTGAGAAAAGTTAGGTGAGTTAATTTAGGAAAATCTCACCTAACTTTGACTAAGGTCAAAATGTAATTTGTCTTCATGAAACTACATCTTAGATTTTTCAGTGTAATTACATTTTAAGAAAAGAAATTTAGGATGTCATAAACTATTTACAAGATGCGTAAAGGAAAGCATCAAAAATTTTAACACTGAAAATCAAGAGTCTCCATGGTTCCTTGCTAGGGCACGGAAGTCTTCATACTTCTTCTTGGTCTCCTATATGAATGCATTATCTGGGGCGACTCTGTAATCTACAAGGGTGTGAACTCTTGTGATCGACCTTTTGGCAGATGAATGGATTTTCTTGCACTTGTGAAGGTGCATCTTGAGATTATCAATGGTCAACCATGTATCACAAATGATATGCATTGAGGTCTTTGAAAAGTTGGAATCCTCAACTTGTTGCATGATGGCTTCTTTGTAGATCAAGGATAGTTCACTAGATCAAAATATGTCACCTTCAGGATCACTTGATGAAATCTTGAGAGAAATTGCAAGGATGGTGAATCAACAGGCGTTAGCAAAAAAAGTAGCATTGGGAAGCGTGAAGTGAGCAACGATGTTGAGCAAGCGTGAAATGAGCGATGAAGCACGAAAAATGAAGTGGGAGAGAAGAAAAAAGGTTTGAAGCAATGATAGAGCAATTTGGAAACGTTGTAGACAAAAATTGCTAAAAGTGCAATGGCGCTGAAAATCAGCGTCCTTGCACTTAGGGAAATATCTTCAGGTGCAATGACATTGAAAATCAGTGCCCTTTCACTTATATATGTAAGTTTGCAAAGAATGTGTCAAGGCACTAAAAAACAACGCCTTGACACTTAGTCTCAAAGATTTCAGGCAAGTGCAATAGTGGGTTTGTAGTGGCGCAAGAGTTTCCAACTCGATGAAGAATGAGAGAGAGGTGACAAGAATGAAAAAGAAATAACCTAAAATCACTTTTAAGTGATTTGTAAGTGAAAGAGAAAAACAAAAAGTCACGCATTTAATTAATGCATGAAAAGTGGAGAAATTTGGAAAAAGTGCAAAACATTGAAAAATCACCGCCCAACTCAAAAAATGGCTAAGTATGGGAAAAAGTGCAAAACACTGAAAAATCGCCACCCAGCTCAAAAAATGGCTAAGTATGGGAAAAAGTGCACAAGCACTATAAATCAACGGTTGTGCACCAAACTAACTTTTCACTTAAGTGCAAAGGCACTGAAAAAGCTTGCCCTTGCACTTTCAACACTTAGAATTTTTTTTGAAAATATTAGTGCGCTTTTGTTCAAAGCTTTTATACTTTTCCCAATTTTACTAAGTATAAACAACAAGAGTTCGCGAAGGTAATCATTTAGAAGGTCTTCACGAGACGAACGCAGAGGGATGCTCAAATGGATTGTTTGAGACTTTGGAACAAACTTCGAGGTTGTGGATGTGAAAATCTACATATGGTTAGCATTTTAAAACCAAAATAATCCTCAACATCCCTATGAGATAATGAAACATGTTAGATATGTTAAGTAAGATATTAAAACAACAAGAAAAACCAAATAAGCATGCAAACAACATGAATCAACTTCATCTCATAGTGGATTGGTGTCACATGTGCTAGTGACCCTTTCCCAATCCTTGATCAACGCTTAAGATGAAAATGCTATGAAGATGGTGGAGTGATGATGAGAAAAATCAGTTCTCCAATGGAGAGTGACTTTGCATGAGCTTTTGGATGAAATTGTGGAGTGGACAAAATCAGTTCTCAGTTTAAGAGAATGACTTTGCATAAAGATTGTGAAGATGATGGATTTGTGAAGGATTTGCTCAAAGTTGAAGCTTCTATTTAAGGATTTTCAAAATGCTAAGTGTTGAATAAAGACCAATGTGGGACTAAGATTAGACAAATGAAAGGACACTTGTCAAGTGGTGATTGGTTGATGTATGTGCAAGATTTGGGAAGAGTGCCCATGAGAGGGAGAATTTGAATTCAAATTTTGCAATAAATTTTGAGAGGGAGACAAGAAAAACAACAATAAATGCAATGTTGGAGGGACAAATCAACTTGTCATGTTGAGGGAAAATGAGGGTTTAAATAAATCAATAAATTGATTTATTGTGCAAGTGGAGATATCTAGAGAATGCAAGTGGGTGAGATTAGTATTTAATCATGGTTAGATTAAATAAATGATGATTATGTTAGTTTAATGATGATTAGGTGAGTTGACTTTTAGGACTTTGATATTTGATTTATTTAAATAAAAAATGATGGAATATGATTTAGGATTTGATTTAAATGGATGTTTGATTTATTAAAAGGTTGATGATAATGTTTGTTTGATTTTAAATAAATGACCTTAGGAGATGGACATTAATGAAATTACTTGCTGAATGAATGAAGGTGAACCTGATCAATCGATGAATGGACCTAATGCGAAATCTATTTTACTTAATGAATGAACCATAATCAAATGCAAAATGTTAATTTTGCATGTCTACATTTTGCCCCTCTTTGAAGCAATGTATTGTTGCATTGGTTCAAAGAATAAACTTGCCACGCTCAAAATTTAAAAAATTTCTGATTTTTCGGATGCCCCAGCAAAAAGAAGTACACTGGTACATTGCCCCCTCGAGAGATCGAGCGAAAAGATTTGATTTGAGGGTCGATCTCGCGATAAAGAGGTTCAAAATGGATGGTTATGGATGATGATGCAAATGAGATGATTTTAAGATGCTTAGAATAACAAATCTATATTATCCTAAACAACTTAAATGATGATATGATATGAGATGGATGAGATGGGTGATGGGATATGTTGTGATTATGCAATGGATGATTTATGAGATGCTTAGACTAACAGATCTATATTATGATGATGATATGAATGTGAGATGATATGTAGAATACTGATGATTTATGGATGCAAGATGAATGCCTAATGGATGCATGATGGATGTATTGCTGATGATGATGTTAGTGGGGAAATGAGATTATGACAAGAAGATCCAACAAGCCAACATTATGAGAGATGATGAGAAATGATGATAAGAAATGATGATGATAGATGGATGATTTTGCTTTATCAAGGATTGGGATTTTCAAAGGGTCACTTACTTTATGTTTGATAACAGACCTAAGTACAATGCATCAAGGTATGAAGGACCAAGATGGCGTTGTACTTAGTGTGATGGACTTTGACTCGACAAATAGATAGGAGTATTCCTGTTCACACCTGACATACGAAAACCTTGCTAGGATGCACTTTAAAAGTTTTAAACATCTCGGACCAAAACATGGAAAGGTATAACCAATCAATGCAATAGTCAACAAGCTGTCCAAAAAATCCTCCATACATATCTAACAAAGCAAGTATTCGCCAAGTTATTTTACAAGAACGTCCAACAAGCACAACAGACAAAAGATAATGATCGTTGCCCCATTCCTATCTCTCTAAATCCTTCGTTCGAATATCATCGAGAGGTCCTTGGAATGAATGCAATAAGATAAATCAAAAGAAAAGATCAAGTATGCAAATAAGCCAATGTTCTTCATACCTTCAGCCAAAGGGATTTGTTTTGATAGGATAAGAATCCAAAGTGATATCCAAAATGATGCCCATTGTCGGAATGATATATCCTAGGACATGCATTGCATTGGATGATGATGATTTGATAAGTTGATTGATAGGCTGTTGATATAAAGTCAATTGATATGTTTGTGAATGATCAAGATTTTGATTTTATGTTACAGGTTTGTTGTTTTGATTTTGATTTTATGTTACAGGTTTGTTGTTTTGATTTTGATTTTACGATTGAAGATTGATTTTGTTGACTGCTATGATTGTCTCTATTTGTGTTGCCAAAGGATGTAGGTGATGAACAGTTTATTATGGATGATTGATTATTGCGAGTGAAAGCAAGATGAGATGGATGGATTTTTTCAAATATTTGGATGTTTTTGACATTTTGAAATGTTTTGAGGCTGTTTTTTGGTTTTTTTGGATTTTTCAAATGTTTTGATTTTCGATTTTTCAAATGTTTTTGGATTTTGTGAGATTTTATGGATGTTTTTGGATTTTGTGTTTTTTGATGTTTTTGGATTTTGACGTTTTTTGAATGTTTTTGGATTTTGATGTTTTTTTAATGTTTTTGAATTTTGATGTCTCGGGGGCTGATCAAAGATTAGCCTTGCCTACGTTTAAGCTCAAAGACTCTACATAGTTTGAATTCTAATGTTTTTGACGCTTTTTTATTTTTGAGTGTTTTTGGATTTTCTCGATGTTTTGGATGTTTTTGTATTTCTCGATTTTATGATGTTTTTGATTTTCACATGGTTTTGACGATTTGGATATGGACATGTGTGATGATATCGCTCGCTTGGGATTTTGTTGAAGACCAAGGTGGATTAACTCCATCAATGGATTGATGATGATGATAACATTGTTGAGGATACACAACAATGCAATGATTTGATTGATTAGGATTGATGACGATAACATTGTTGAGGATGCACAACAATGCAAGGATTGATGATGATAACATTGTTGAGGATACACAACAATGTATAGATAGTGTTAAGCAACACAAGGATCAGGAATGATATCCCAAGATAATGATGGATTGATGATGTCTTCATTGGATTTGATTGATCATGATTGATGAAGCTTGATTTCAAACAAAAGATGTTTGGATGATTTGATGTGACGTTTGACATGCAGCTTAGATGCGACTAATATCGATTGATGTTCGATGAAGGATGAAGACTGATAAGGAATGTCTTCTCATCAAAATGTGTCATGGGCTAGTGATTTGGATTTTTGCTTACAAGTGGTTTGACCAATTTTATTTCATGTTTGCCAATGTTCGGGTCACCACATAAGTTGGAGGATATAGATCAAGATTTATTCCCAAAGCAAGATGTACATACCTGCCCCAGTGTCTAGCAATGTATGGAATTCCATTGGATGGATGCTTGGATAGGTGTATGGATGGATGGATACACAAAGGACGCCAAGGATTATCTTGCGATAAGATAAGGTGTTTGGATAAAGAATGCTCATAATGCTTCATGGCTTAGATAATGCTGCATAGGATAAGATTAATGAAAACGGGCCATGTCAAGATGTTTACCGTAAGCAAGTGTAAATTGTGTACCAAAATTTTACCAAGATCAAGATAATTTGGACTATGGATGCAGATGGATAAAGATGGATTGGATAAATGGCTCATGGATGAATGGATTTATTATGGCTGAGGTGGATGGAATGTTGGATTTATTATGGATGGGATAAGATGCTTTCACCTGAAGTGGCACATGTAGATGCTCGATTCTACTCATGACGCCTGTTTGCCAGGTTTTCGTCATGGTCTTGCCCAAAGTGCCACCCATGCGATTTTCACTAGAGGATGATTTTTTTCTCTTTACTGTTTTTAATCCTTTTTTTGAATTTTTTTGGATTTTCATATTTTTTTGATTTTTTTGATTTTCTGAAAGATTCATGCTGAACCATCTGGTGGTGTTGACGTAGATGCCCCTGTCATAATGTGCCATCGATATCCTCCCTGAAGGAGCTGCTTTGCTAAGATACGTGCACTTGAATGCAACTTTTGGGATTCTTGATCTACTTCGTTGATATCGGAGTTGACTTTGTCTTTGTGCGCACATCGCAATAGATTGCCTTCTAAATCCTTATGATGAAGGGTTGTTGCCAATACACGGTCAATGTAAGAATTGGATATTATGCGTGGAGGCATGGATGGAGTGTGCTTAGGGATAAGAGATGGATTGGTTGACAGTTTGGAACCTTTGACTCTCCAAACTTGGGAAGATGAGCAATGATGGGTGGATACGAAAGTGTGTGTGGAATTAGGACCAACTGCTTGATATACCTTGTACGTTGCTTGAAAAGCCTGCTTTTGCTTTTGTGGACGTCTTTCATGGATACTTTTCCCTCTTTTATTTTGCCCCATAGTTTCTTTGACTAATGGAGTTTGATAGGGATGATTATTCTTTGTATTCTTTGGTATCCATTTGTATTTGATTTGTCCATTATGCTTCTCAGCTTCTCTTGCTTTGATAACATTCTTTATACTTTGATTTAACACTTTCCTTTGGTGTTGGTCCCAATTCATGGATGGGATGATAGGTGGATGAAGATTCATGGCGTGGCTGGTTGTAGTATTGGCAATGGTTTCATCACAAGGATTCTTTGTGCTCCCTATGTTGACGTTTGCACTAGATAAAGTTGCCCCCAGTATGGTGGAAGTAGTACCTTCATGCCTTGATTCTGTTCGTTTTGAGATATCTTTTTCAGTAAACGTGCTCTGACAAATAACCACTGTAGATGATGTTATTTTGCTTTGCTGCTCTGCTAACTCTGGAATATCCTATTCTATTTGACTTGTTTCCTTGAGCGGATAATGTTGGACATCCACATACCTAATGTCCTCAGTCTGAATTTGGGATATATTTGATCTTAATGTTGATAACTCAGTTTGACTGTAGGAGTTGATAATCTGCTCTTTATGTGTAACATAATTTTGTTCTAGATGAAGATCATCTACGTGTCCATCCAAAGAAAGCATCTCATGGGTAGGTGGAGGAGTATGTGGTACATGGATATGATCATCTTGCATAGATAGGAGAGTGTCCATTAGATGATTGTAGTATCTTGAAGATACAAATTCTTGATCTTGAATGATTTCGGAGTTGCTTTCGACATGCTTTAGATCAAGTTCCTAACATGGATCAATTCCAAAGGATGGATTGCTTATAAATGGTTCTTGGATGTCATCATTGTACATGGTAAGTGGTTCAATATCCTCAAGTGTCGAGTTCAGGGTTCTTTCAGTATCTATAACCATGCGGTCAAAGGGGATCAACATGTTTTGAAAAGGACCATTGCTAGACTTTGGTGAAAGATTTTGATCATGCTTTGGAATAAATTCTTGAGATATGTCCTCTAACTCGTAAGACGATGTAGAGACATTTTCAACATGATCATAGGCGAACTGATTGTGCATTATGTCAATTGGATCAAATAATCCTAACACTCCTTGAAAGAGATCACTAAAAACTGGCTCTTGATGTATGGTGAGTTGATCATCAAATGGGGTAGAAACATCTTCAAGGTGCTCCTCGATGGAGAGATTTTGATCATTATTTTTCACAATTGCGGTGGAAAGATTGTGAATGTCTTCGACCATAGAGTCAAGTGATGCTGATATTTCTTGAATTGGCTCATTGTCGAGTATTACTGGTGGATTTTGATCATGATCGAAAAGTGACTCTTGACATATGTTGATTTGGTCATGGGATGAAATAGACATAACTTCAAGGTGCTTAGTGATGGATTGATCTTGATCCTTGTTCTCAACAGTTGTCATTTTTTGTGTTTGTGCTTGTGTTTGTTGAGTAGCTTGAGAGGCTTGTTGCACTTGTCGAGCTTGTCTTGCTTGTTGTGTGGCTAGATATTGTTGGATGGCCTTTTGGTATGACTGGTGAGCTTTTAGAGCAATGTCATATTGTCTTGCTGCATTTGGTTTTGGTGGTAGTGGTGGCAGATTCAGAATCATGTTGCATGTAATGACAAGTGGTTGGGATATGCTTGGAGTGATTGTGGGGGTTTGAGATGTGATGGGCATGATAGTGGTGGTTGGAGTGATCGAAGTGATAGGGATGGTTGGAATGACCGAAGTGATAGGTATTTGGGAGACCATATTTTGATTTGGGATCAACATTTTTGTTTGATTAGATACCATCTGTTGGTGTGATGTCGATGGTATATTCAAAGGATTTGATGTGATGGCTTGATTGGTGTTAGGTGGTTTGTTTTGGATGGAATGATTGGTGTTAGGTAAAATGGGAAGCCCTAAACCAAGGAATGATGTAGGTAATGGTGGTGGAGATTTCCCTTGGCGCAATGACTCAACTATTTTGCTAAGTGTAGCAATTTGATCTAGCCAAATTTGTTCTTGATTTGGATCTTGACTCCCTTGATATAGTTGATTTGGCTTTTGTTTAAGCAAATTTGGAGTGTGTACTTGTTTTTGATTTCGGACAATGTTTTGATTTGGGATGACACTCAAATTTGGCATGATAGGTTGAAATTGACCATTGCTCATGTTTGGGATATTCGTATGATTTGCAAATGTATCCATCCCAAATTTTGTCGGATTCATGTTTCAAAAACTGGTACTTGGTACCTTCTCATTTGGCTTGTAGGGATTTGGTGGGATGACGTTGTTTGTTTCAAGGTTCATGTGTTGATTGTTCGGTTGATAGACTTGTAGGTTTGGACTTGGATTTATCATTGGGAAATGTGTTCCAAACTTTGACTTAGGCATACTCACATTTGTTGTACCATTGACATTTGTTGAAGGCAATGATCCCATGCATGGAATTTGATAATTGATAGGCATTGCAAGGCTTTGAAGATTCGACTGATTTGGATTACCCAAGATGTATGGATGAAGTTTATATTCCATGTTCTTCTTGTGTTTTGACCTTGTTGCAAAAGTGACCTCTAAGGTTCTTAGGACTAATGACGAGATGAAGGATGAAAGGTGTAAATGATGAGTGATGAACGTTTAGGAACTTTGAATCAATGCTAGACTTAGGGCTTGATTTTGATTGGTTTGATTTGGATAATGAACATGTAAACCCTAAGATGTTGGATGTTATATTAGGATGAACTTGTTCAAAGGATTGTTGATTCAATTAAATGTATGAGAAAGGATGCATTCCCATACATCTAACTAAACGAGGTGATTTTGATTTTGATGATGTGCCTAAGTCTAGAATGATGTTTTCAAAAGCTCTAAAGTTGTTTGGGGGTATGGATTTTGATAAGTGTTTGGGATGGATGAAGTGTTTTGATTTGATCCTAAGAGACTTAGAGAGACTTTGTTTACTAGGCCAAGGTATTGAAGAACACACTTTTCTCTAAGAGCAATCAAAAGACCAATATGACCAAAAGATATCAAGCACATGTGTGGGGTCCAATTTGTTATCTTTGCTTAATGAGTACTTTTTACCACAAACACACTTCTTGATTAGGTTTCAAACTGAATGTCCAATGTCACAACTTCTTTTCATCCCACAAAGTGTTATGTGGAAGTTCCAAGAAATTAGGACAAGGGGTGTCTAATGTTGACCTTTGTAAGAGCAAATTAAGATGTAAACCCAATTAATTAGAAACCTCTAAGGACATAATCCCAAGGGTAAGCAATAATTCTTAGGTTTTGTCAAAGGTATTTGCTCTAACTAAGGGGTTTGAAATTTTGATGATGATGTTGAATGATGGTTTTCCAATGTTTTCGATTAACGTATTGTGTTTTCAAACAAGTAATGTAACATCCTATCTCAATTGGTACGTTTTTCTTGGTGGGCTTGCCTCATGCCCTTCGTAGTAGAAGAGATGACTTTACATGCAATCAAGGATAAAATATAAAGGTATGTTAAGAATGAAGTCTTAACCTCTATATTCTAACCAAGATCGGACATGGCAAGTAACTTCTTGGAATCTAAGTTCCAATTCACCACTTTGATAAACTCGTTGGATGGACTGGATGGCTACTACAAACAAGGTTCTGAATGACTCGACATCGGGGACATGGCACCTTGCGAGCATCCAGCAATCCACTAAAGGCTTTAATCAATCCTACTAGGGTCTCTTATACGTTTTATGATAGTACCCCATTCTAAAAGACATTGCACGGCTAAGGCCTACATACCATGAGGACTTGACAGTTTAGTCTTATCCATTTATATACCGGCTCGAATGAAAAACTGGTTGGAGTCGCCTTCGAGTTCTCCTTTCGGATGTGTCTCTTAGGTAGGCCCCTCTAAAGGTAAACAATAGCGAGCAAGCACATCCATGGTTCGATCAACCTTCATTTAGAAACAAAGAGAGAACACACATGATATACCTAACTCACACTCGCACAAGATCTTGTTCAGTTTTAAGCCCAAATCGAAGTGTGGAGGCAATCTTTTATGCAACCTAATGTCATCAAAAAGACTTTTGATTCTCAAGATCGCCGTGAAGCGCATACACCTTTTTAGATGAGATTATTTTGCATAAAAGATTACAAAAAATGAAAAACACATGTTTATTTTAGCCTCAAAGCAATGATTTGAGTTCGTTTTAAGCACCAAGATGAAATGTTGGAAGTTGATTGTTCAAGTTTTAAAACCCAAATTGAAATTTAGTAAGTGTCTAATGTTCTTTTTAATCCAACCTAAGAAAAATGAAATCAAAGATAAATTTCAGATCTAGTTGGCCGAAAAAAAACAAATACAATAATTGGACACTATAAGTGATTACAACAAGCATTAAAAAATGCTTTTTCAAGTTGAACGCCCACTAAACTCCAATTTGAAACTGTTTGTGCTTTGCTTTTCTTCTTCTTCTTCTTCTTTTTTTTTTAAGATTTCTCCACCTTGCTTGACTTCCCACATAGTTGGTATGAAATTTTATTTTATTTTTGAGCTTTTACCTGCAAAAATAAATAAAGAAGTTATATTGACAACAAAAGGGCAGCAAAAGAATTAAGAAAAGGAAGTAATTAAATCCTTTTATTTCCCAATATTTGATCCTGATAAAATAATGGAGCATGAAATTAGTCTTCTATTTGATTATTTGAACTTTCTAAATAGAATTGTTCCCTATGTCTAAATCATCCCAAATCCTCAAAGATTTATGCATAACAAATCAATGGATATTAGTACAATCGATTTTTTTTCAAAATTTCTATCAAATGTCACTCTAAAGCAATAAATGAGAGATCATTTTAAATCAAAATCTAGAAATAAATAAAACTTTGTCATGATTCAAGATCTAGTCAATGATTTATCCGTAAGATTTACCCGTGAGAAATAAATATGTCAGAAAACACTAGCTTGATTTGCACCTAGGTGATTGTAACTTCCAACAAAATTTTCTTACGACTGACAAGTGACAACTAGTAAAAAAAAACCATTGATGTCGACACATAGAACTCAGTATAATGCAGTTACACATTGCCTTGTTGAAATTTTGAAACACTATCTCTATTTTGTCCCCATGTTCTAACAATTGCAAAGTGATTCAAAAAACTTAATTAATTTCCCGGTCCCATCTATAGTCATCGCTTCCTGCATCAGTCAGATAATAAATAGAAGCAAAGATAGATTTTCATAAAAAATGTAATGCCCCAAAAAATGCATGGCTGTGGCAAAGTATTGGTCGAGTAAGTACTACTGAATAGAGAAGACTTCAATGCGATTTAATAATGAAGGAGAAGACAGTGAAGATAGCTGGGAAGAGAAGGATGCCCATTCAATATAATGCTTTTCCCGCTTAAGCTTTCAAACTGGAAAGTGATGCCCATTATGCATTTCAAGGTGATCAAGACATGATTGATAGCGATGTTCAACAAGATTGAATGGCCCCTTCCTTGCACCGATTAGAATTTTGGGCGGCTTGAGTCCACATCACATATGCTGGAATAAATCTGCAAGAAACTCAACAATCGAAAATATTAATGAATCATCCCAAGGTTGTGCTCCTTTATGTCAGGCTTCAGTGCTACCTCGCCCTCGGGCCTGCTCACAGCAAGTTTGTTTCGGTTGTGAGAGCCAGAGACCAGACTCTTCATTGTCTTGCAGGAGGCATAAATTACTCCACTTTCAAGCTACTGTAGTTGGCAGTTGAAATAAAATACACACCCAAAAACATTATAATCTCCAGCATTGAGAAGACGCAGCAAGGACTGAAATGTTTAGACAAAATGCTTCCAAGAGGTCGCAGAGAATGGAGCGAAGTTTAGAAGCATGACAACGCGTGAACTGTTTGATATTTTAGAAGTATGGACAAAGCACGTGAATTTAACAGCGAGATATGGAAGCCTAGACAAAGCGCGTGAACTATTCGACAGAAAGCCTTAAAGAATGTGGTTGCAGAATATGCGCGCAGAATTGTTGAAAAGGCTTTAGAAACTAATGCTTATAGAATCACACGGGCGTCATATTTCATTCTTATAACATGATAGCCAACAGGCCTAGGCTCACTACTGATCTCCAGAGCAGCAAAAGTTTTTTATCTACTACTTATTCCTTCTAAAGCGTTTGAAAATTCTTATACGCTCCTGTTGTTTTCAAATGTCAGGAAATGTTGTGTCTATATGCAAGGCCTGTACATTAAATGAAATCACTCACATAGAAAGGTCAAGACGGTGCCTGCTATTTCTGAATTCAGATTCTAGTGTGTTGCAACATAAACAACTTGGTGATTTTGCAGCAATGGTTCATGACCGGATGACAGAGTGTGTTTACACATCAAAGTTAAAACGAATGGGCCTTACTTTTGATGATTTTGATTTGGAGTATTACACACAACTTTTCTGTGATGATATAAAACGAAATCCTACCAATGTTGAACTTTTTGATATTGCACATTCTAACAGTGAGCATAGTAGAATCGATAGGCATGTGTGGCATAGACAAGGTGTAGACAATGCACATGAACTATTTGATAGAATGTCTCAAAGAAAAGGCTGAGCTCCCCAGCTGTTCAAAATGCTTTCAAACTAAATGTTATCAGTTTGTCAAGGATAACTCCAATGTAAGACACAAAAAATTGCATGAACGACAGAGAAAGCAAGGGTGGAGACATCTTCAATGGCATCGCTGTGTAAGCATCTGCTATGGTCACTGGACAAAACAACGATTGGGTGGTGACAACGTCGATAAAGTGAACAATGTAGAGGTACAAGAACGGGCACATTGACTTTTGGATCGAATGCTCTTGGCCAGAATGCGACCTAAAGATTAAGGATGGCTTGTTGTATAGTTGTCAGCTATTTTAATGGCTTCCTAAAGAGCATAAAATAGAATGGCGGATTCAGCAGAGGGAAAAGGCAGGCGAACATAATAGATGGCCTAGATTTGATACTACAGCCATCCCAAAAGTCACATCCCAACAAATCTCTAAGCCATTAAATCAAACAACAAAGTATTTGACAAGACCAAATGACGAGCATGTTAACCATCAGAAAGATTAAGGACTGCAAATCGATTTCTGCTAATTCTCCATCAAAGCATGTACAATCACAAGTATATCATCATTATTCATGATGCAGACATATATTTTTGGGATAATCTGCAAACCATAAAGTTTACATTGATAGAAAATTAAGTAAAGGAAAATACATGCTGTGAAAACAAAGGAAAACAGAGCAAATTTAATAAAGGAGAATACATGCTGTGAAAACATAGACACGAAGCATTAGCAAACGGATATGTGGCACTGTCATGGAGATGAGCTATATATATAAAAAAAAAATCCAATGAACACAAAGATATTAGATTCAAATCACATATTCAAGATTATAGCGGATTGGAAGAAACGTTGTTCAAGCCCTCCTTCTAGCGCCAAAATGTGGATGTGAAAATATGCATATGGTTAGCATTTTAAAACCAAAATAATCCTCAACATCCCTATGAGATAATGAAACATGTTAGATATGTTAAGTAAGATATTAAAACAACAAGAAAAACCAAATAAGCATACAAACAACATGAATCAACTTCATCTCATAGTGGATTGGTGTCACATGTGCTAGTGACCCTTTCCCAATCCTTGATCAAAGCTTAAGATGAAAATGCTATGAAGATGGTGGAGTGATGATGAGCAAAATCAGTTCTCCAATGGAGAGTGACTTTGCATGAGCTTTTGGATGAAATTGTGGAGTGGACAAAATCAGTTCTCAGTTTAAGAGAATGACTTTGCATAAAGATTGTGAAGATGATGGATTTGTGAAGGATTTGCTCAAAGTTGAAGCTTCTATTTAAGGATTTTCAAAATGCTAAGTGTTGAATAGAGACCAATGTGGGACTAAGATTAGACAAATGAAAGGACACTTGTCAAGTGGTAATTGGTTGATGTATGTGCAAGATTTGGGAAGAGTGCCCATGAGAGGGAGAATTTGAATTCAAATTTTGCAATAAATTTTGAGAGGGAGACAAGAAAAACAACAATAAATGCAATGTTGGAGGGACAAGTCAACTTGTCATGTTGAGGGAAAATGAGGGTTTAAATAAATCAATAAATTGATTTATTGTGCAAGTGGAGATATCTAGAGAATGCAAGTGGGTGAGATTAGTATTTAATCATGGTTAGATTAAATAAATGATGATTATGTTAGTTTAATGATGATTAGGTGAGTTGACTTTTAGGACTTTGATATTTGATTTATTTAAATCAGAAAATGATGGAATATGACTTAGGATTTGATTTAAATGGATTTTTGATTTATTAAAAGGTTGATGATAATGTTTGTTTGATTTTAAATAAATGACCTTAGGAGATGGACATTAATGAAATTACTTGTTGAATGAATGAAGGTGAACCTGATCAATCGATGAATGGACCTAATGCGAAATCTATTTTACTTAACGAATTAACCATAATCAAATGCAAAATGTTAATTTTGCATGTCTACAAAGGTGAATTAAAAATTGCCTCATTTTGCGTGCTTGAACTTCACGAACCTAGGAAACAAACAAGTTTCGTAGGGGGGTTATCCATGGAATGAGCATTGCTTGATTCCATGATAACAATCTAAAAGCAGACTAAAATGATTTGAAATGTTTGAACTAAATGAACAACAAGACCTAATACATAAAATGCATATTTCAGTATGTACAAAAATAAGAATGACAGTTTGTAAGCAAATCTAAGAAGGGTCTAATAGTGTGTACTTGTCACCAAAAGCTATTTTTAAGACCTATTGAGGGACTAGTTCACCTCTGGGTGAATGGGTCCTTGTTAGGGCTTCCAAAATAACTTTTGACAATCCTTTTATACTGGATCTTGGCTTCTATTTGACATAGGTCCCAATGTCTGAAAGTTAAAAATAAATTTTGCAACTTAATATTTGTGGCTTCACAACAATGATGACAACTTGTGCAACAATGCAAAAATTTTCCTTCAAGATCTTTTTGATTCTTCATCCACCTATAATTTATACATGTACAAAGAGGAAAAGTTGTTTTGTTTGTATGGGGGTTTGCCTTGGTCATACCCCAAGTTTGGTAATTAAACCTTGATAGAAAGATAATTAAAAAGGAAGGATGTGATGAATGAACAATGCTTGCTACAACTCACCACCCTTCAATGCTTCCCTCAGAGGATTGAATTCAAACACATATCTCCAAAGGAACTTGATCTTTCTTTGTTTGATTGATTTGGATGCTCGAAATGCTTGGATTCTCTTAGTATCAACAATGCATATTAGCCTTCACAAGATGGCATGAACACACATAGACTTGGACACGAATTTAGGATCTTGATTACTACAACAAATGATTGATAAATCTACACTTGAATGCTCTTGACAATGATATTTTCTCTCATAAAGTCTTGATAATGTATGCTAGATTTTAAATGATAAAATGCCTATGTATTTATAGGTGTTTATCTAATTTCTCAAAACCTAGACTCCAAAAGTCAAAAATTGCAAGTTGAATTTGAATCATTAAAATGTTGCCAAAATCATATTTTAAAATGGGTCCTAGCACTTAAAGGGGACCCATTTTCCCATGGGCGAATGGGTCCCAGCCTATAAGTCTAGGATGCACATATTCCATGGTGATTTAATTATTGATTGCATGTATTTAATATCGGTTCTTTTTTCAAAATGTGGGGAAAATAAGGCTTTGGAATGTATAATTTGGCAAATTAAAAGATTAATTAAGTCCAATAAATTAAGGGATCCAAACGTAGTGTGAAATTGTAAAGGTATATAATTTCCTACACTATATTTAGCCCCCACTTTAGTGAGAATATGAACTTACGCTCAAACTCACACTAAAGTAGACAAATATGTGTTAAGAGGGGTCCAAGTGCACAAATGTTAATGAGATAGGATGAAAAAGATCAAGGAGGGTGATCAAGCCCTTAGGATCAAAGATCCCATGGCAAACCAACATAAGCACAAAGGACACACATACATGTAAGATATGTGCAGTAAGACAAGATACACAAGCATACAATGTCAAAGCTAGTGTAAAAAGGAAAAAGGAAAAAAAGGGATGGATCATGCCTTTGCTATTTGTCCAATAGGAATGGATCAAGCCTAAGTTGTTTGTCCAAAAAAAATACACTCATAAGGGCTAGTGCAGTATGATAAACACTAGGTGAGCCACAAAGACAAAAATATGAGAAATACACACTTAAGTCATCACAAGGTGTGTACCCACAAATAGGTGGTTGAAGGAAAAAGTCATCACAAAATGTGTACCCATATGTCAACCATGCCAAAAGTTATACTCCCTGATAACTTTGATAAGGTTCCACAAAATGATCAATGTGATATGACAATGCTACACTAAGTCCAAATTCTGTGAACAAAAGTGAAGCAAAAATGTCAAACTGAAAAATGAAACTCGCCTTAGGAGGTGTAAATTTCAAAATGAAATAATGCCAATGTATGCCCCCACTTTAAAGGAATTGCTAAACACCATGTTGTGAGCAATTACTTTAAAGTAGAGATGACAAATGTCAATTGATAAAAGGGCAATGAGAGCTTATTTGGAAATCCCTATGCCAATGATATGTTTTCATATAAACCTACTTCATGAAGAAGGGTTTCCCCCACATGCAATCTCAAAAGATAACACATAAGGGATCCACAAATTTGGGGTCAGCGTATGTCTTTTCTATAGTGATATAATAGAGCTCGAAGCCATCATCATTCCCCAAATACTCGTAGAACAACAAATACAAAGGAAGAATGACACATAGAGAGAAAAAGAAAAGAAAATATTTCGGGTCAACATGGAAGAGACTTAGATGTCTCAACGCCTTGCATCATCCCTAAAAGGAAAACACAAGACAAAAGAAAAGATAGTGTTTACGACAAATAGAAAAATGGAGATACAAATAGAATAATGTCATGACAAATTTGCTTCTTTTGTATCCTTGCACCAACAGAGTAGCAAGGTCATCCAAAGAAGCTTGCAAACATATAGACATGCCAAGCAACATGATACAGGGGATCGCATTGCATACATGCAATCACAAAGAACATGAAAATAAAAGAAAGAGAGTATGTCACATGCAAGCCAACCTAAAGCAAGTTGTCTGCATCCCAATCTTGCTCATGACATACAAAAGGTGGATAACTAGCCAAAGGAACTATAACAAGGGTTGTGGTAAGAGCATCATTAGGTTCAAAACGTGGTGGGCTACTCACATTAGGAGGATCATCATGGTTGTCCCCATCTAAATTTATAGAAGTGGAAAATAACAAATTCAGTTCATTATGCACTTCTTCATCAATTTTAGCAATCTCATCATCATCGAAGTTAACAATAATAGGAGTTCTAATGGAAATTTCCATTGTATATTCTTGATTTCATTGTGGTGGAGAACTTTCATGTCGTGGTGAAGGTGGATAGTCATCACGCTTTGTCTGAGTTAGTTGTTGGTCTTTGATTATTGGTTTATTCTTTTCTTCTAATTGGCAAGCAATAGCATGATTTCTATGCCTACGCTCTTTAGTAGTTTGATTTCTCATTACACGGTTTTCTAGTTGTGACAGTTAGGAGCAAGTTTATCAACCATCAGTCCTTTTTCTTCCCTTAGGGGAGGAACAAAAGGGACCTTTGCAGGTTGGGAAACCACTTTCTCTTTAGTTTTTTTTTTTTTTTTGTGGATTTAGGGGGCACAAATGGAATTGTATGGTTATTTCTTTGTCTCCTATAGGACATAGATGGTGGAATGACATCATACTCAATTTATTTTGGTTCAAGCATAGGTTCATCCACAACAATTAGAGTGGGAGGAACAATTGTAGATCTTTAAGTTTCAGGTGGGATATTGGCAAAAGATAACTCTTCTATAGGCTTTTCTTTGAAAATTTCATATGATTTAAACAATAAATCCTCACGAGGTGCAATAGGTTCCATAGGTTCAAGCCAAAAGAAATCCAATGAAAATTTCCCATGAGAAGACAAAGGATTAAATCCACTATGATGCACTGTAAAAGCTTGATTGTTAAATGGAAATTTAAAGCACTTGTGAGTGATCGAAGGGACGAAATTCATGGATCATAGCCATGGATAGCCTAACTTCACATGAAATTGATCCCATTTTCAGGATGATGGAGAATGATACATTAAGTTACTTCGGTCCAAATTTTAATGGAAGAGTGATTGAACCTATCGTAGGGTGAGCAAAACCATTATGTGTTTTGATCAATGCTTTTGATTGTTCATAAGAATCTTGGTAAATTTCATGCACAAATAAGAATTCCTCAGTGATCACATTATCTACATACACAGATCAATTAATATCCCATTTGTAGGCTTATCGCTAATTATTTTGGCTATAGAAAGAGGACCATCAGGTGCATGTTTAATTATATCACTATTTGAGAAAACAATATTAAGAGACAATTTGGTTTGGCCCTTACAAGGTTGAACATCAATTAATCCAACCATGGCATGTATATCATCCTTATTATCACACTTATCACCATTACTTATATCTTGTATCTTGTCAACATTCATCACATCATTCTTATTATCACTAGCTTTTACAAATGAGATGGAATAATTTGGACTTGGATTGGTAAAGATTTATAAATTTTGGTTGGGTGGGGAAATGGATTTATTTCCTTGATAATTAACACCACCCAACTAGAAGTGATTAGAATCAATGAGATCTTGCACTATATGTTTAAGACGCTTGCATCGATCTGTATCATGTCCACTTTTTTAGTGATATTAGAAAAAGATATTTGGGTTATAGTTCAAAGGTAAAGGCTTAGTGGTATCAAGAGGTATAATGGGAGGTAAGGTGATTAAGTTATTTCTCAAGAGTTGCAACATAATCAAATGGAGGGTATTGGGTAATAGGGTGAATTGCCTATTCTTATCTCAAATTTGGTATGGGGTTATTTTTATGGAAACCAATAGAGGTTCAACATGCTGGTATGTTTGAGGTTGATTTATCTATATAAATCCCTTGTTTTTTTTCTTGAATGGTTGGAAATTTTTATGAGGCATGGTTTCAGATTTTTCATGATGGGTTGAAGTAGTTTTTCCTATGTGTTGATTAAGTGAGTTCTAATAATCATGGAGAATCATGCTATGTGTTGATTAAGTGAGTTCTAATAATCATGGAGAATCATGCATAAGTGTGTAAAGGAGGGAAATTTCATCATTCCAATATTATCTTGGATATTTGTTTGTAAGTTTTAATGGACATTATTTGAAGATCAACATCAAAAAGTTTAATGTTGATTTATGGGTAAAGCAGTTGATAACGTGTTATAAAATCAATGACCTTTTCATCTACATTGTGTTTCGATTACATCAAATCAAGTAGGGCCACCTTATGACCAATGTGCACTTGGAAATGGTTGAGAAAGGCATCAACAAGCTCATTAAATGAGTGGATTGAGTTATTCGATAAGGAACAAAACCATTCCAAGGTTGTATCTTTTAATGACCTAGGAAAAAGCTTAGCCAAGAGCTTACCTTCAAAAATGAAGTCACTACATAAGGTTGTATATGTTGATACATGGTTGCTAAGATCTCATTTACCACCATATTTCTCAAATATAGGTATCTTCATGCCTTGTGGAATTTGTTCACTCAATATCTCCAATGATAATGGGTTTCTTTTAACATATTGTGAAGGTTTTTTGTTTTGGTTTTGGTTCAATGTTGCTATTTGTTGTTCAAGGGATGTGACATTTTACAAAAGTTGACTTATGATGGAATCATTGGTTGTGTTTTGAGATGGAGGGGAATATGTTGGAAGTGTATATGTGTTGGGTGGACAGCTAAATTTCAAGTTTGTGAGAGGTGGGGGGTTTGGAGATATGATGTTTGAATTCAAAAAACTAAAAGGATTCCTAGTGGAAATACCCAAAGTTGGAGTGATATTGTTGGTTGGTTGCATTGTTGTAGTAATAGGTGGATGAGTATATGTAGGAATAGGGGCTATAGTTGTAGGGGGAGGAATTTGATTTCTTCCATGAATTTGAGTGTATCCCAAAGATTGAGCACAACTAGCCACTATAGGAATATGATTATCAATAATGTGAGTTAGGCTACAAACAATCTCTAATCCTTGTAAATTAGCAAGCATTCTCCTCATGTTATATATGATAGGAACAACAATGCTATTAATATACCGTGTACTCACCAAGTCTTGAATTTTTTCTAAGGCTTTATCCATTTGTTTCGGCTTTTCTTGAGGGACATGAGCAACCAAAGTTTCAATATCAATGGAAGTGGTTGATTGTAAGGTGGTCATAGGACATGTGACATTAGGGATGTGGTCCAAAATGGGTTATATAGTGTCAAAACTACGAGTAAAAGAGTTGGAAAACTCAAGATCCGCAATAGATGTACTAGTGCAGGATGTCATGAGTCTCAAACTATGTCTCCTTGAAGTATTGATCGTAGGAAAATAAAGATAGTAAACACCTAGAACTAGGAAGCATAATGCAAGCATTGAAGAAGATATTGTAATATTCAGATATAAAACATGATAATTGACTGATTCTAAGATGCAAAAACCTGAAAATGTTTGCTTTTAAATGAAAATCTTGATCTTAAATAATGTTCTTTCTTTCACCAATTGAACTAAATGCAAACATCTACAAAAATCTGCAATTTCTGAAACTAAAACAAAGATCTATAAGTATAATAAAATGAAGCAAACACAGACAAATATATGAGTAGAATTTTGCAAAATCACTTGTACAAGGACAGGTTCACCCAAGGGCAAATGAGTCTTTGCACAAAGTTTTGAAAATTTGAAATTTGAGTGTTTGATCTGATATTTAAGCTCATTGTTCCTAACTGCAAACAAATTCTTCAGTGATAGTTTTTCCGTATTTTATGATTAAATGTAAATACAATTTGCATGACAATGTGTAAATAAAATGACAATTTTCTAATGCAATTTTGAATGAAATTTTGATTTAAATGATTGAAACAAACCTTAATGCAAGCTATTATGCAAAATTTATGCAATATTTTTGGATTTTTATGATTTTAGATGATGTAAATATGTAATATGTAACCCTAAATGAAATGCAAAAAAAGATAATGCAAAATCTAGATATAGAGTTTCAAGGACCTCCAAATTAGAAAAAGTATAATGTAAGAATGTCAGGTTCACCAAAATGAAATGGAGGGAAAGGGGTCCCCAAGGATTTTATATTTGTGGTGTTTATAGAACCTAGGAATCTCAATAAGTGTCTTTCCCCAAGGATTTCATTAGGAAAGAGATCACAAGGTGTAAAGATTGACTTTCAACCTCAATGGTGAGCCAATCAAACCTAGATCTTAGTCCTTAGGACAATAGTACAGATCTAAAGCCAAACTAAAATGATTTGAAATGCCCAAACTAAATGAAGAATGAGACCTAATACATAAAATTTAGATTTTAGTACATATAGAAATGAAAATGATAGTTTGTAGGCAGATCTAAGAAGGGTTTGATAGCATGTACCTATCACAAAAAGATATTTTTGAGACCTACCGAGGGATTGGTTAGCCCCTGGGTGAATGGGTCCTTGTTAGGGATTCCAAAATAACTTTTTACAATCCTCTGATACTGGATCTTAGCTTTAATTTGACATAGGTCCTACTATCAAAAAGTTTTGCAACTTAGTTTTTGTGGCTTGACAACAATGATAACAACTTGTGCAACAATTCAAAATTTCTCCTTCAAGATCTCTTCAATTCTTCATCCACCTATAATCTGCACATACATAAAGAGGAATTTTTTTTTGTTTGTATGGGGGTTTGCCTTAAACCCTAAGTTTGGTAATTAAACATTGACAGAAAGATAATGAAAAAGGAAGGACATGATGAATGAACAATGTTTGCTACAACTCACCACCCTTCAATGGCTTCCCTTGGAGGATAGAAGTCAAACACATCTCTCCAAAGGATCTTAATCTTGCTTTTCTTGATTGGTTTGGATGCTTGAAATGCTTGGATGCTCTTAGGATTGACAATGTATATTATCCTTCACAAGATGACACAAACACACATAGGCTTGAACATCATGTTAGGATCTTGATTGTTCCAACAAATGACTAATAAATATGCTCTTGAATGCTCTTGACAATGATATTTTCTCTCATGAATTCTTGATAATGTATGCTAGATTTCAAATGATAAAATGACTATGTATTTATAAGTGTTTATCTACTTCATTGAAAATTAGATTCCAAAAGCCAACAATTGCAAGTTGAATTTGAATCATTAAAATGCCACCAAAAACATATTTTAAAATGGGTCTTGGCACTTAAAGGGGACCCATTCACCCATCGGTGAATGGGTCCTATAAGTCTAGAACACACATATTCCATGGTGATTTAATTATTGATTGCATTTATTTAATGTCGGTTCTTCTTTCAAAAAATGAGAAAAATAAGGCTTTGGAATGCATAATTTGGAAAATTAGAAGCTTAAATAAGTACAATAAATTAAGGGACCCAAACATAGTGTGAAATTTTAAAGGTATACAATTTCCTACACTACAGGTACAACCAAGATTGGTTATACAAGCCCAACTATGCACAAAATACACCATTTGTAGTTATATGAATGTATTAAGAAAACACCCCAAACTAGGCATGAAACTAAATGGTTTTCACATTTATATTTGGCTTCCACTTTGAGGTGCATGAGAATCTCTAAGTATGAATCATTCCTATCTAAGTATGTATCATTCCCAAGCATGCATAAAGTAAATGCAACAAATAAATGAACCTATTATCCATATAGAAAAATTAGAAGCATCTATATGTATGTGGAAAGGCAAGGTCCAAATTGGTCCCCTCAAGATAGGTTCTTGGGTTAATGTTGTCTTGAGTGCTTCAAAAGAGTTTTGGTATTTTGTTGTCCACTCAAAATCTACATCTTTGTGAGTAAAAAAAATAAAAGGGATGCAAGTTTATTGAAGTCCTGTATGAATCTCCTATAGTACCCAGCATGTCCTATAAAACTTCTTACATCTCTTTGTTTTTGGGGTACAAGGAGTGTTGAGATTACTTTAACATTATTGGGATCCACTTGAATGCCATCGTTTGACACAAAATGTCCTAGCACAATCCATTGGTTCATCATCATGAAACATTTCTCATGACATGTAGGGATAAATTGTGTTCTTGACACCTTTTTAAGACCTTCTCTAGGTTATTAAGTGCTTCATCATATGTGTCCCCATAAGTGAAATAATCCATGTAGATTTTTGTGGAGTCATGTGCAAAATATGAGAATATACTCAACACCACCCTTTGGAAAGTGGTTGGAGCATTGCATAGCCCAAATGGAAGGATGTAATAAGCATATGTGCCCGGCGAGCATGTGAAGGTTGTTTTATCCTCGTCCTCTAGAGCTATTCTAATTTGGTTATATCCATTGAATCCATCTAGAAAGGAGAAGTATTTTTTGCCTGCTAGGGATTCAAGCACTTGATCAATGAATGGTAGTGCAGAGTGGTTTTTTCTAGTAGTTTCATTTGATTCTCTATAATCCACACACACTCTCTACTTTCCTCCTTTCTTTGGAAAAATTATAAGAGGTGAAACTAATTGATTATCAAAAATAGGATAAATGAAGCCTGCATCAAGATTTTTTGGTAGCTCTGTTTTGAAAATGTCTCTTAGTGCGGGGTTCATTCTCCTTTGGGGTTGTCTTATTGGTTTGAAACCATCATTAATGTCTATACCGTGCATACACAAGGCTGGCTCAATCCCCTTCATGTCACGGTAATCCCATGAAAAGGTTGTTGTGTGTTCCTTTAGCACAGTGGTTAGGATAGTATGTTGTTTAATAGTTAATTGATTGCTAACATCAATGTTTTACCTGGCATGATTTAGAAAGTCTTGGATGCTCTTTGAATAGATGAAAGGTTAAGTCCTACTATGTCTGGGACACATTATTATGGTAGAAAAGTATGAAAATTTTGGGATATTGATTTAGATGAATTGGTAGGGATAACATTTTGTAGAGGATCTTGCAAACCTGTCAGGTAGTCATGTTGTTATGGGTCCCCACCACAATTATTTTGTATGATGTGTGTTATTAAATGATCCTCATTTCGATTGATCAACAAAGGGTTAGGTTCAATAGTCATGAGGGTTTGCTAGGAGTATTGGTATTGCTCATCTAGGGTAGGCTGTCATGTCCCCTTCCAGTTGATATCTCTCAGAGCTTATGATTAGCCTATTATGCGACCCTCATAGGCTGATAGGATGGATAGAGGGTCTTGTTGGAGCTTGGCTTGGTTTCAGATCATCAAAATTTACTAGTTGGCTTTCATTCGGGCTCTTTCAGACGTCTTTTGCCTGACTTGCTATTTTTAGCAGTAATGGTCATTCAGCAGAGCACCCCTGCTATTTTTAGCAGTATGGTTTGGTCATGTGCAGAATCAATCACTTATTCACCAGCTTCAGACGGTTCGTGAATCAGACATATTTTGAGGGAGATATTAATATTTTAATTGTCAAATTAAATATTAATTATCGGGAGCTTATATTATAAAGTTATAATATTATTAAATATTATAACTTAATTGATTTTCTAAAGGGGTCGACCAACATTGAAGGGGGCCACTTTTTAATTATAATTTATAATTAAAAGTGCTTTCGAAACTATTGAAAAATTAAAAAAGAAAAGTTCAAATTTATTTAAATGATGCCTTTTTTGAGAAAAGTCAAACTTTTGATGGATATAAGGGTTTTCATTGGGAATTGAGCTCATGATGTTGAAAATTGAATTTTTGATCAAGTCTTCTTCTGAGAACAGAGCCAAGGGTTCCAGTTTTTATTTTGGCATTGGAGAACGAGCCATATTCAGTGTTGCAGTTCAGAGGCTATGAAATATCAGCTGATTTATTACTTTCAGAGAGGTAGCTTCATTCAAAGGTTATCACAGAGATTATTTAGAGTTTTATATTCAATATTTGGATCAGGCAGTTGTCATACAGTGAAATATTTAGGGGTGCCTATCTGTGCATCTTCATCTGGCATCTTATTTGAGGTCGTACGGATTTCTTTACTGCTGTTATAAAGTCGTACCTTTCTGCTGTCAGGCTGTACTTTCAAGAAAAGGTCATACTTCTTCTGTTTTGGGCAAATTGCCTTATTTATGGGTTTTTTGGCTTCAAACATCTAAGCGCCTACACCTCTGGATCTTTCTTCATGCATCTGACGAAGGGAGAAGTGGAAATCTATGAAGGTCGTACCATTTTAATGATGTTTCAGCTTGCTGCAATAATCAGGTTTTTTCATATAAAAGTTGTTGCTTTTTAGATTGCATGTTGTCAGATCTTATTTGTAATCATCATAGAAGATCAATAAACTCTTTGGCAACTTATTTCCCGGTAGTTTCGATCAATTCCAGTCTTGCAATATTTTATTTCAATTTTATATGCAATTTCTTTCAAATTGCATTTTTCATTTGTTCATGCAAAAAAACCAAAAACGATCGAAAACAAGAAAAAATCAAACAAAGTCAGAAGTTAGCGAGAACAGGGGTTTCTACATAGACCAAATGGTCTTCTCTAAGTCTGCATGAGGCTATGCTTGTGGATAAAATACTAATTTCTTAACTAGTCACATTTCCATTTGAGATAATCATATTTTTAGACCTACAACCTATAAATGCATTTTTTGTTGCTAGCCATGGTCTTCCTAGAATGAAGGGATAGACTGTAAGTTTAGCCTTTGGTTGCAATACCATGGAATATGTAGGGTACTCCCGAGAATCCAGTGTTATGACCAAGTATTTAATGATGTGCTCAAGTTTAACTGTTGACCTATCTGCCAATTGCAGGATAATGGATATAGGTCAGAGGTCTATTAACTATAAAAGTTGCATTGTTTCCTTAGTCATCACATTAATAGTTGCTCCTAAGTCAATAAAGGTGTTCTTTATGAAAGTGTCATTTATCTTAACATCCACTATAGGACTCCCAAGATCTACATACTTAGGGACAATTATGTTTTCTAACATATTGTCTGCAAGTTTCCCTGAGACATGTATAGTCTATGGGTTTTTTCTCTTCCTTCCTATATTTTTGAAGGAAAAGTTCTCCCACTATTTTAGTGTAGGTGGGAATCTCCTTGATGGCTTGGATGAAGGGTATCTTTATACACACATCCTGAAGTTGTCCCAACAAGTCAGTTTCAACTTGTGTCTAATGTTTTTGAACAACTAATCATTTAGGGAATGGAGGCTATAGACTTGAATTGGTTTGGTTAACCTGATTTGACTCAAGCTCCATGGGTGGGTTTTCCAAAATCTTTGTTAAGGGTTCCTCATCTATCAAATTAGTGATTTGAGCGGATGAAGACCTATACAATATTTTCCCTATTTTGAGGTGGAAATCACTCAACTCTACCCCATAAGTAGGATATTGAATAGCCTCACTAGTATAGGCCTATTGAACATGCTTGTTATTTGGGTTAGGTGTAGGTTGGGCTAGTAGTTGAGGTGCTCTAGGTGGTCGAGGTGATGGATTTGTCGTGATGGCTCATTGTTATGGCTACAAAGATTGTTGTGGGCATTGATAATTCATATGTTGGTTTTTCCATTGGGGGTTTTAGTTGGATCCTTGATAGTTTTGTTGTGCCACATGTTTTGTTGCTGCTAATTCCAGTTTGGTTGAGGATTCTACCATTGGTTTTGTGTATTTTACCAAGGTTGAGGGTTCCAACTAGAGAAATTTTGATTTCTAACTAGAAATGGCATATTATAATTCAAAGGATCTCGAGACATACCTTGTCTTGGTTGGCATGGTTTCCTTTGAGAAATTCAAAGAACTTGTCCATCTTCACCCTCCATTGCTTGAATTTTTTTTCCCTAGTATGTCCTAAAAAATAATTACCACTCGTTTACACTTGCAATTATCTTTTCTCAATTTACAATTAGGGTAGTATTTAGTAAGGATTGCCTCTGCCTCTTCTTGCTTCTTCTTCACATGTAGAGCATCCAATTATGTATCCAAATGGCTTATGACTTCTTTTTTCATGGTTGATAGATGGTTACTTAGTTCCACTCTAGAGACTCCATTAGATGTCTTGTTGATGGAAGATGTTCTATCTCCTCTGACCTTCTTTGTGAAAGACCTTGAAGTTCTTGCATGCCTTGCAAATATCCTCAAAATTTTCTTGAGAATATCTCCCACCCCAATAAGATTAATTTCACCCATACAGTCCTCATTAATCCCTCTCAAGAATATTAGCTTTAGAGACTCATCATCTAGAGCCTATTTTGGTGAGATTTCTCAAGGAAAAACTAGAATATTTCAATGTATTCTTCCAAAGATTCATCCTCCTTTTGAGACATCCTAAAAATTTAATCTCTTCTTTTGTCAATTCCTTTATAATAGTCATATTACTTCTCCAAGAACTCTGTTTTGTAGTATTCCAATTAAGAACATCTTTTTAGAAACCCATAAACCATCTTAAAGCAACATCCTTCAAGGTTGTTGGAAACAGTTTGAGCCTATGTGCATTTGTTGCATAATCATAGCTTTTACACAACACATCAAGCTCAAACAGGAAGGTAGATGGATCCTTGGTAACCAAACCATAGAAGAAAAGCAATGTTGAAGGAGGTATGTTCTTTAAGGTAGTTGCTCTCTCCTGGCTGGCAATGGGAAACTCAAAAGTTACATGTTATGTTCGGTCATCCATTGCTGCATCAAACATGGTTTGGAAGGTCTCCTTTGTATCCGCAATGGATTTTTGTGTTAGGGAAAGTTATTCTCCAAGAACACCCTCACTCTGTTCACTTTGATCACTAATATCCTCTCTAGTTTTGTGTGTTGAGGGGAGAAATATTCCCAAAGCGTCTCGTTGCCTCCACATACAAAAGTTATGAATTTTTGTGTCATTGAATCCTACACAATGTTAGTAAAACATTATGGTGTTGGTGGATTAAAAATTAATTATCCTAATGCTAGAAACAAAACTCTAAACTAAGAAATCTTCAAGGAACATAAGAGAATCTTGAATGTAGCACCATCCCTGACAATGATGCAAAAAATGTAAGGCCCAACGAATTCTCAATAAAATTGGTGATAGATACACAATTTAGAGGTGGTTCTTAACTAAATAGTCTATTCAACCCTTGTAAAGACCATTTTTCTGTGTGTTTTATTTATTTGTTTTATTGATCAAATATGCATTTAACTATTAGATATATGCCTTCTAACCCTAACACCATTCAATTATCAACTAGGGCTAATTTAAGCTTGTAATGATGTTGGCACTTTATGTGCATTTAGATAATTTGTACTACTTATATCATCTAGTATAGGTGGTTGACATTAAAATAAAGCATGAACTATTGAATAGGAAAAAGGATTAAACCTAGAACTATTGCTACAACTAATCATAGCTTAAGACTGTGACTAGTTCACTGTTAAAACCTGAACTCTGTAATTAACTTAACACTATAAATGAAGTGTAAGACAAGATCTCATTCATGATTTCATTCACATATAGTAAATGAGGAATCTAATTGAGATGACTGCGATAATGAAAACATCTAATGTAACAAAAAAGTTAAAGTGCAGAAATTAAAGTGGAGAAAAATTACCTTGAGTGGCCCTTGCTCAAGTTATTGTATCCACAAAATAAAATCAAATCTACACTTCTTGAATCAACTAAACATAATGATAACTGAAACCTCTTCATTGCATATAACTAGATTTCATGATCTAACAAGAATCTTGAGAGATATCTTATTCATGAAATCATAATAGAAAACTAACAAAGTATTGTTTGTGTAATAGAAAAAAAATGTATCTATTTGAACATATCCTCACGCTATATCTACTTGTCAACAATCGAGCCAACTATATAGGTTTGAGGGAGGTTTATTAGAATGAGGACTCAAAATAGAAAACTAAATGCAAATTACCACTCCCATATGAAATAGAGAGTGACAAAATCTGTATAACTAAAATTGTAACTAAAAGGATGGAATAAGACGATTAGGACTAGAACTATATTCTTAACAGCATAGTAGAGAAGTGTATTGTGGGAACAGTCACATTGGATTCCCAATCACTATAGAATCCTTCTTCCTTCAGTTGTCTTATTAAATGGCTTGGTGATTCATAATCATCCTCATTAATGAGCACTTCCTTTTCTGCAACTATTGCATTATCTCTGTTTGATATCCTTTGGCTATGAGTTGTGCTTCCTAGTTGCTGCGAGTTACAATCTACTTACTTTGGCTTCTTAGCTACAAGGAGTTAATTCACCTATCATATACACAATATTAATTACCATGAATTAAACATAGATTCATACTGCATTCCATACACACTCACACATTTAATAATGCAATTACCAACATATCATATTTTCATACATCAAAACTTGGTTCAAGTTGCATGAAGGAAATAAAAAGAAAGATATGTTTAAGAATACATATGAAATGAGTATTTGAAAATTTCCAAAAGCATGAACTAAAACAACAGAAAAGTAGCTAATACTTGGTCTCATCATCATTCATTCAATTAAGACAATTGGCAAAGTCAGGTGTCAATAGGCAAAAAATGAAAGTTCTCTGGTTCACACAAAATTTGGCAAGTAGCCTCAAAATGATGTCCCTAGGTCCCTTACAAAATGATTTCTCTCTAGCTTTCAAGAATTGTGAATGTTTAAAATTTTCATAAGCCAATAATATTTTTGGTTGATGTTGATTTCCAATCCACTTGGATGCTCCTAAATCAAACACATTGGGTAGAAAGTTTGTGAGTATAGGCTCACAAAATTGGAGTTGAATAGTAGAACCATCCTTTCAGATTACAATCGATCTGTAGCAAACTCCATCACTGTGATAAGTGCACATGAATTTATTTATTTTTCCTACTCTTCCAACATCTTGTCAGAATATTCACCACCCTCTTCGAAGAACTCTACACTCCCTTTCTTCTTCCTCTTGTGGACACATTTCCACCATGAACTATGTTTCTCCTCCAAAGGCTCTCTCCTCTTCAATCCTCCTTTATGGGACCCATCCCACCATCAACTGACCACCTCCACCAAAATCTCACATCATTCCTATAACGACTTGCAACATCATCATCAAAATATGTATCTACAACTCCATGGACATTAAAGATTTCCATGTGCTTTTCTTCATACTCTTTAGACCTCATCATAGCAAAAGAAGGGAAATAAACATCATCACAAAATACAATAATATTCACCTCTGTTGTGATATCTCCCTCATCGCTATCAACTGTGACTTTTCCTTCTTCACCCTTCATTGTAATGAAAATCTTTTTCGTCCATTTTTTTCTATTGCCAACATCTTCAATAAAAAATCATCTTCATCTTTGCCATTCACTGTAACATCCTCATACTCCATTGTTGCAACTTCAATTTCCACAATTGCATCTTCATTCTTCTCATTTTCGATAAACTTTTCTACATTCTTCTCTTTGCTTCTCCCTTCTTTCACTTCCTCAATCATTTTTGCAACACCTTCTTCATCTTCATTTTCAACTACTATACTCACATCTTCTTTTTCATCTTCCTTCTTCTTGCCTTCATTAGGGCATTCTTCCACTGCACATTCTTGCTTCCAATTGCTCTTAACTATCTCTCTATGCTACAATACTTCCAATGTATCCATCCTTGCATTTATATCCATGATCATCAAGGAGATCTTCCTCTTTTGATACTTGTTCTAGCCTTCCCATATCATGGGCTTCTTCCTCATGAGTATACCCATCTCATTTTTTGTTGCAATCTGTCACTACCACATCACACATTCTAAAAACAAAACAATTTATTCACAACTTCCAACTCTCACTGCTCGGGACTCCTCTCTCACACCTACAATAGTCCACATGAGGTCTTCACAAATGCACTTCCTCTATCCACCCATTGGTCTTGGTATAGGATACCTCACATTCGGTGCTCTACCTATATGCTCAAAATCTCTGGCTTTGATACCATTTGATGCAATGGGACACCTCTTGCTTCCAAAACATACATTCACACAATAGGCAATTCACTACCCACAAATAAAAAATGTCAATGGCACAAAAATTACAACAAAACTACTGAATTTTATTCAATTTCACTTCACAATCAAAATATACATCTGCAACAAATTAATTATAGTGTTTGGCCTCTCATTGGCCTCTAAAATTTTATAAATTCCAATCTTTCCTCTACCCTCTCACAACTCTCTTCAAGCCCCTCACATGGGATGAGATCCCTCCTCAAACTTTGCCAGAGTAATATGTTTCAAATCAGCAATCATTTTTTTTTTAACACTGTGTGGGACATCTATGCTTGGATTTCCATCTCCTACACAACACTCTATAATCTCACCTTGGTTTTAAATTTTGTCCCTTTATCTTCTTGGTAGTCCCACCTTCTTTTCTCCTTTTTTTACATTTTAATTTGCCTTAAAATTTAGGCATTGCAAAGTTGAAAAAGTTTTAAATAAATGTCCACTTCAACCATTCAAATTCCTTCCTCATGTGCTTAGTTCATTTTTTTGCTATCTATTCACATGCCCATGAAAAATTTCCAGCTGCACATTATACTATGCTTCCATTTTATAATTCATTTTCATTGTTAATAATTTTCTCTAGATCACACGCCACTTTCATAACTTCAAAAAAATATTTTACCATTCAATTAAAAATGTTTAATAAACATTCATGCAAGTGTAAATCCAAACTACACAAGCTTTTCCAACAACCTATGCTAAAATGGGAGCTTTACAATAGGGCATTTATAGCCATTAAATCATAAATAATATAAGAATTTCATCAAATTTTATAGTTGTAATTGCCCTAGTAGACACAAATACAAAATGTTAATGCATAGACAAGGCACATGAATTATTAAAAAAAATATGTCAAATAAATGTGCATGGACTAGATTTGTTGAAAAGGATTTGAAAAGTTTTAGGAAAATACAATCAATAGGTGTAAATCCAAGTTCGAAAACCTTTTTACCACCATCCTCCATGCCTATATGAAAATGGAAACTTAGGAAAAGGATATGGAGTTCTACCAAAGCTTCACTAGTAGAATTTGGCAAATAAATGACTACACGACTAAAAAATTTAGTCACAACAACTATAAATGACTAAATTTTACTAATTTTTTGCAACTCAACTATAAATGAGTAAATAAACGACTAATTCGATCATTGACTAAAAAATTATTTAGTCACACAAATAAAAATAACTAAATATCTAGTCATTTATTTAGTCACAATCCATTTGAATAAATCATTTAAGGAATCAAGAATCAATAGCCCACCAAAATACTCTAAAACTTTAATAAGCATACTCTAAAACTTTCATCGAAATCTCTTTTTTAGGCATAGCCCGCCAAAATGGAGTTTTCATTTTAATAAACATACTCTAAAACCTTCGTCAAAACCTTATTTTCAAGCATAGACTGCTAAAATGGAGAAGTGTTTCAATAAAGAATGTCAAAGAATGGTAAGGAGATGTGTGTGACAGGAGGCATAAGATTCATTGCTGCTTATCTCATTCCTACACTGCTCAACAAGGGTTACATTGTTCATGCTACTGTTTGTAATCTAGGTATTTAATTGACATATATTTGCATAATTTCCATTTCCTTCAGATGCTTTTGAAGTATCAATGTATCCTATATAGGGCTTAGAATGATTTATTTTAATTAAAATAAATAAATAAATGATGTATTTTCCTGTGATTAGATAATGTGGAGATCTCCTAAATTTTCCCCAGCTCGCTATCCTCTATGGCACTGTATGAACATTACTCCAACTGCTAGGGTTTTGTTTGACATCTTAAATACCTTCATGACAATGGTTTTTAAATAGATCCCAGTCTTTGCTTTAATCTTTATCATGGTAACCCTTGAGTTCCATAATCCACCTTCAATTTCTTCTAAGAATGTTGTCTTAAGCTAGACTGCAGAGTATGCATATAAAGCAAGTCCTTCATACTTTCCATTGTTCCAAACCACCACTCACTTCCTTGCTTAAAATTTTTCCTCCATAAGCACAATAGCAAGTTTTAAAATCATGGTTGCCAATGATTGACCATTAAGGCCACTACTTTCATCAAGATACGATGATATTTTTGTCTTCAAACTCAAGGCATCATGCAAAATAACATTGTGAATTGTTTATTGTGTAGGGTTTGATTTTCTTGCACATTTACTGCTTTGCTAACCATCTTTAAGACTGGATATTGCACTCTCAACTGCAATCTCAAATAGCTCACTCACTGTCACTTGAAGATTTCTTTCGTGAGCATCCTTCTATAAAATCAAAATATGCCCTATAGATTGCCCACTTACTATAGGGGACTCATTGTTTCATGGTATTGTGGGTCTTAATATACTTCAACCTCATTGCACTACTTCATAGTCCACACGGTATTATTCACTATTCTCCCATCTTTGATGAGTCACAAAACACTGCTCAAACATGCAATCCACTACCTCCATTATACAATGGCTAAGACGAAACATTGAACCTGTGATTACCATTGTTACTTGATTTGGATAGTCATTCCTTGATTTCATTTTCCTTGTCTAACACTGTCAATAGCATTTGAAAAACCCTTAAGGTCAGTAAGGGGGTAAGGAAACTCACTATTAAAATCTCCACTTTACTATGCAAGGTTTGAGCTTTATTTTCTTGTCACTACTCAGCCTATTTTTTACTATCACACCTCAAGCGACTGTCATTATTCTTACCATAGATTTCATTTACAAATTTCATTGAGCTACGTATTGTGTTTTTTCCACAAAGGATTGTCACTCCAATTTTTTTATAACATATTTTATTTTCAGGGATTCTCTTTGCGATCTCCTCTTATTAGTGGCCATGGAAATTTTGGACTAGTTGATGCAGATCCTCATGCTGCCATGCGATATACAGAAGTGAGATTAGAAGTAGGTATTTATTTTTGTTTCTTGTGCTAGGATGGCATTTTTTTTAGCTTACTTATGCATTTTCAATGTTTGTTTCCACAGGATACAACAATGAATGAATTTATCGCAAAAGATTATGTAGGTTGCTAGTAATGTAAATCTTGCATGATTTTTTTTGTTTACTAGCAAGAAACAACCTTATTAACCTTGTTGAATTTAATTCTTAAAAGGCGTTTTTGATTAATTATGATGTATTGTTAAAGCTTTTAGCTATATATTTTATCGTTCTCCTTTGTAACCTAAAATGTTAAGGTAATTAATTTTATGAGGCGATGGAGGAGTATATAGATTTCTAGATATACAAATAATAGTTGAAGAAGATTCAAGAAGAGCGTTGTGGCTACTTTTCCCCCCTTGGCACCAACATATAGTGTATTGTTTGGACTTGGCCCTTGAGCTTAACCAACTTTATATAAGGGGGTCTTGAAAAATAGTTGTATCTCAATATGTGTCCATGAAACTTTGGTTATTTTCTAAAATTATTGAATTTGATTAAGTGTGATTGTATGAGAAATTCCAACATCAAAAATTGTTGTAAAAGGAGGTTACATGGGCTTGATATGCGAGGAATTGGGAACATCTCTAAAAGTGCACACAAAATTGTTTCATGCTTTTTTTGAACTTTTTCATGTTTTTTAGGTTTGTTTTATTTAAGAGCACAATTTTAAAAACTGAAAAGCCATAGAAGCAAATATTTGGGAAAATATTGGGCTAGGGTTAAGGTAAGAGAAAAATAAGAAAAAATACTCAAAAATGAGAAAAACCATAGCCCTGGTTTTTTTGACTAAAATATTGAATTTAAATGCAAAAGAATTGAGATTACTCACCAAATTTCCTAAGGATTTCAATTTCTTTGCTGGTAAATTTGACAAAAATTTGGTCAAAAAATTGGCAAAAATACCTTGACCTAATAAATTCAATTTCTCATGTGTTTTCAACAATTTATTGACAGAGGTGGTGATCAAAGATTTATTGGGAGAAATCATGATAAATTAAAGATGTATACTTCCACACACAATAAAGCCATACCCTAGGATTTTTTAATATGTTCCAATGCTTTTACATCTGTTAACTAATACACACATACAAGTCATAAAAAATTGCCATTTTTTTCTCCCGTTTTTTCAAAAAAAATTAATACAAACATTTTTTTTTGTCTATTTTTGAACCACTCATCCTTCGTTTTTAATGAGCATAACTGGTATTATACAAACACTTGGAAAAAATGTCATTATGTGAATCTTTGGTATGGACAAATAGAGCTTGCTAATTACGAAAGTACTAGTACATGCTAAAATATAAATGAAGAATTGGGGAAATTATAACCTGAGAATCATTGGATGAAATAACTAAATGATAGTGCTCACTTGATTAGCTATACAAGGCTATATACTAATTGTTAAGAGCATGGAAAGGGGAAGTCATGATCAATTGAATATGACATCACTTTTTGTACAACAGAAACGAGAAATGGCACAAAATTATGATAGGCTATCTTAGAGATATTGGTTAGTATGGTTGTAATTGTGTTGAATGATATACAAGTGGTTGTGCTAATGCTTTTTTTTTGACAATAGATGTGAAGAATGTGGACTATTGCACAATAAATAGCCTAAGTTCAACCATTACTATGTCTATGATTTGAATTGGAAAATTGCAAATGACAACCAAGAGGCCTCTAAAATAATAGCCAAAACAGGTGCAAAAAGCTTGAGTTACAATATGAAATGATGGTGAGTGGAAGCATAAGATAAGAATGATTTTGGCAAGACTTGTGAGGTAGTGCTCACTGTAGATAGTTTAGGGAAGGTGATACCAATGCTCTTTTTGCTATTGAGGGCACTGCTAGTTTCTAATTGGCTTCTGACATGGATGGGTGGCTAATTTCTGGTTGGATTAGCAAAATTATTTAAGCCTCTGTGCTAGTAGAGTTGTCTTCCCTACTCAAAGGGACTTCACTATTGCATGTTGATTGGGATTGTTTTCCCATTGATTTTTCTTGAATATTCTTCAACTATTATTTAACAACAAAGTAAAGGCAATGTAAAACATTATGAAATTAGTTCACAAAATTAATTATCTTAACATTTTAGGTTACAAAGGAGAATGATAAAATCTAGAAAAAAATTAGATTGTTGTGGCTACTTTGGTTCCTTTCTTTCCCATGGAGATAAAGTCAGTACAGTGTGGCAACTTTTCTTGGATCTTGATGTCTTTGGATCTTGATGATAATGTGGCAGACTATGTGGAAACATTTGCTTTTGATGACAGTGTGTGGATGGAACTTTGTCTTGGATGACAGTGGAAGTAATTGCTTGATTGGAACTTTTTTTGGAATTGTACTTGATGACAGTCAGTTGGAACTTTACCTTTTTTGCTTGATGACAATATAACTTTGCTTGGTGACAGTGATGTTTGTTAATGACATTTGTTTGATATGGACTTTGCTTGATGACTATTACTTGTTGAAAGTGACATGTTTAGATAGTTTGAAGAGGTTTGTTGTTGTATGCTGACAATGGGCAGTATGTATCTAAGTCATTGTGGATCACTAGTATAATGATATTTTCCTTGAGTGCTAAAAAATGTAATGGTTTCAATTTTATTGTCTCACATATCTTAGTGTAATTGATAGTATCTCTTTGCCTATGTCAACATTTGATAGTAAGCAGCATGATTGTTGCAATACTAGCTTAGTACAATGGAGTATCTTGATGTGCATGCCATTGTTGTTGGGTTAATGCTACTTTGTGCTTGGACAATTGGTCTGACACTAGTCTTCTTTTGCCAGTGCTATGAGGATTATCCATTTTTTCAAGGACAATCTACAGTGGTAGTGACAATAAAGTGGTATAGTTGTGTTATCCTCGAATCCAGTTGGGTTTGATTCATGAGAAAACCCCCTACAAAACTAGTCTACTTCGTAGGCTGGTGCACTCTAATCACGCAAAACTAGGTGAATTTCAAATTTTTCTTTTATGTGTGGTCCTAAGCCTCAAATCGTCCCTTTGGGTGCTCGTCTTTCATCATTTTTCAAAATAGCTTCAAAATGAATATTTTGTTGATTTTCAGTTTTTGGAAATTAGAATTATTTTTGCCCATGTAAGGGTGCTATTTTTCAGCACTTCTACATGAGCAGTTAGAATTTTTTTAAAGTGTAGCGACACTAATTTTCAGTGCCACTACACATCCTTCTTTTCCTCCAAGTGTAAAGGCAATGATTTTTAACGCTTTTACATTTTTTGTTTTGTGTTTTTGAATAATGCAAGGGTGACCTTTTTCACCGCTCTTGCATTCTACCCCCTTCACACACATGAGTTAATGAACTTTGTGTTCATTAATGATGACTTCATTAATGAATTTTTAATTGATTTTAAAGTCGTTTCTTTTTCATTTTATTGTCATTTTGTTTGTATAACCTTTTGATCGTCTCCTCGTGTGGGTTTGGTGGAAATTTCTCAGCGGTTTTTTATCAAGTCTTAGCCTAGGGTTTTCTTTATACTTTATCTTTTAGGTACGATTATGTCTCATGCTTCCTTCTATATTTTCAATCAAATATGTTTTCTCTTTATTCTTATGATTTACCATTTCTCTTCTTGTGTGATTAAGATTAGTGTCAATTCTTTTTATCTTTTTATGTTTTGACAACCTAGTTTTGTGAATTTGATGAGTCGTCTATGATTAGGGTTTATTATTTTATGCTTTATTTTATGTCGGCATTTGTGCCTATTGGAACCCTAGTTGGAAAATTATGGGATATAGGTCTTTCTTTCTTTTCCAAATCAATCTAAACTTCCCAAGAAAGACTTTATCTTTCAAACTTTTTGTAAAACCCTTCATGTAATAGCGTAAAAATTAACGTCATTGCATATTAGATCTTCCACTCTTATGTCAAGGCGTTGGTATTCACCGCCATTACATATTGATTTGAAGATGCAAACTTCCCAAGAGTGACAACAGTAATTATTAGCTTCACCACATTTACCTTCCATTCGTCTTAAACATTGCAATGTAGAAGTGACCATTTTTAGCACTTCTACATAAGACCTTCCCCTAAGATGCAGTGGCGACATAATTTTCTGCCTTTGCACACGAGTTAGCGAATTTCAAAGCACAAAAAAAGTGGACATTTTTAGTGCTAGTACGTGATATTTCTTCCCAAAAGATGTACAAGCATCATTTTTTACTATCCTTGCATAAAAGATCTTCCTCACATGTAGAAGCAGGATTTTTCACCACTATCACAAAACAAGTTTTCCAAAAAGATGTTAGAGCATTAAAAATTCTTGTCATTGCATTAAGAATTTCCAACAATTCCAAGGCAATGCAAGGGTGACATTTTTCAACCCCACTGTAGTAAGTGAATTTCCCATGATGTAAGGGCGTTGAATTTCAATGCCTTTGCACAAATTTCTAAAAATTTCACTAACACTTAGAATCCTCCAAAAATGCATTTCGAGCTTTTTTCCTTTTGCATTCACTCATTTTCTTGCTCTATTGTTCGTACCTGCCTGCTCCAATGTGCTCACCTAGCTTTTCGCATTCCCTCACTTTTGTAAATGCATATTCTCCTAATGTTTGAAAATATTTGTTTCCTCGCAACTACCTTCTATCAGGCATTCCTTAAAGGCTTTAATTTCAATATATCAGTGATCTCTTGGTGAATTTAATGACAATAGATGGTATCCTTCTTCAAGAAAGAAAGATAAGATGAAGTACAAATATCAAGGTGTCTATCCACCTACAGTTGTGACATCCAAGATCAAGGAGATCAAGGATACTGAGATCGGACACCTTGACATGGATGAATTTTTCAAGAGAACATAAAAGCAACCCCTAGAAAAGGATTTGGAGTCCATTGTTCATGGTAATCTTCATTGGGTAGCCTCTTTTTCGGTAGTGGCTCATTGTTCAGAATATCTTCTACAGGTTGCCTCACACTATGTTAGGGATGACAAAAGTGTTAGAGACTCTTTAGGAAAAATTATGATGAGGTTGGATGTAGCTTTATTTGATGTAGTTTTCAAGGTCCCAACCATGGATAAGTATACAAATATATTTATTCAACATGCCCAAGAGGCTTATGACAGGGATCAAAATGAAGCCAAGCAATTGATCAACACAAAATGGTTAAAAAATCCAAGGCCCACCATTACAAGATGACCTAAAAGTGTCCCATGCAGTGATTTCAAAGAGGATGTCTATGATATGATCACTCTTTTAAGTAGAGTGAAAGGATTACCAACTTCATCAAATTTTCAGGAATGGATGTATGAGGACATCAGAATCATCAGGAGAAAGGACTTACATTGATAGGGGTGCTCAAATTAGTGATGAAATTCATGAACAACTTATCAATGTGCATTCTACCTCAAAGTTCTACATGACCTCATATCTAGTGTATGTTGTTGCTACTATGAGACAATATCCAGGTATATCAATGGAAGGAAATAGAAGTCTTGTGCCAGTGTATAAGTTCTATCCTCATGTCACTTTAAGAGGCAACATAAAACATTTTAGAAGAGTGAACAATGCTTTCTTCGCACCTTTGTTATTCATGTTTGATCCATCCTTAGAAAAGAAAAGAGTATCTGATGAGGCATGGAAGGTTTTAAACAGGTTTGGATGTTTTTTCTTGCAATTTCTCACCTTTGCATACTTAAGGGTAGGATGCTACATAGGATGCCCCTAAATGTTGGGAATCCTTCTGACAAGTGGGTTTTAATGGAGTTATGCAGACAACTTATCACAATGCATAAAGAACGCTAGGCTATTCATCAACCAGGCATTAAGTTTCCAATTTCCATTGGAAGATATTCAATTCAAACTATACAGAAGGCCAAAGCAATAGCCTCGTAAATGCAAATTATGACTATAAGGACACACAAATATAGACATGATTTTGATTATAGAGGCATAAAAAGAAAAAGAAAAAAAGATTCATAGTCATGTTTACTGCTTTGAAAACATATGGGTAGAGTTCAGGGATGAGGAGGATATCAGGAAAATGGATTTTTGTAGACTTACTGTTGAATAGATCAATGATCTGGGCTTGGTAGATCTTCCAAAAGACTTTAAAGATCTTGTTGATATCTTAGATGTTGCTTATGATGACAAAGAGATAGCAAGTAAGCTCTTACCTCTTATCCAATGGTCCAAAAAAGAGAATACTTCCATTTGGCAGAGGATCACTCCCATTTTGAACAAAACAAGTGAATGGTTGCAAAGGCGAGGATTTTAGTTGAAACCTTTGAGGACAAATTCTGAAGGTGAAGTAGTAGAACGAGAAGCCAATCGATAGCAAGAGATCTAGACCAAGCATAAAGCATGTGTTGCTCCATCTTCCTCGCATAAAGGGCCAAAAATTACATTTACCTGTGGGAAGAGTATGAAACAAGCTGTTGAAGAGGAGAAAAATACCAAAGAAGAGCAACCATCTGGAGAAGAACAAGAACCTAAATCAGAGCATTCTTAAGGAGAAGAAGAAGGTGAAAGTGAATAATCTAGAGAAGATGAACAATTAGAAAAAATATCAAGAAGAAGAGGAAAGGCATGATGAGGAAATGCGGTTGTCTCCACAAGAGAACATCATTGAAGATTCCCCCCATACATCATCACCTGTCATTGCCACAACACCTCACACTCCCATTCCCACTTCTCCTCCACCTTCTCTTCCCACTTCACCCCCACTTATAACTAGTTTGCATGAACTTAAAGTAATAATACCCCCATCAGTATATTCAAATCATTCTAATCCTTTAGTGGGATCAATTTTGCAGAGTATTGATGTTACCTCTAGTTCTCCATCATCAATTCCAAGTTTATCTTCACCATCATTTGAAATTTCCTCACAAGCTAAATTTGATCGATTCGTGAGAGAATCATTGCCAGATGCATCAAATTTGTAGACTCCTAGGCAGTGATGACTAAGACAGAACCAATTGTGACTACAACAGTTGTTTCTACAAATGTAGCTACAACACGAGAATTAGCGATACGATCTAAAGGTAATGTTTCTCCCTTCCTCCATGGTTAGCTTCGCAAGTATCTAAACAAAAGAAGCAGTTGATTTCTCCTGATGAATTACATCTTGAAGAGATAGCTCTTCCAAAACCCAAGGGGAAGAAAAAGCCAAACATTCACTCTAGGTTGCACATGGATAAATTAGGATATAAGTATGTGGATATTGCAACACCATCGCAAGGTAAGAGTGAAGTCAGCATGGAAGATTATACCATCACGAGGATCAAACTTGGGAAGATTACACATGCAAGTGCTAAAGATTATGCTCAAGCATCCTTAACTTCCTTGATGGAGAAGTTTGATAAGTTGGAGGAAACCAAGAACATGTGCAAGGAAAGGGTTGAACATTATGCTTCGATGTTGAGAAAAATAATAGGGACTTCAAAGAATGTGCGACCAGTGGCAATGATGAAAATTGAGGAACCAGTTGTTCAAAAAGTTGAGAAGTATTATTCTAAAGGTAAAATTGAATATGAGTTTGTTGATAGAATAATGGAAAATGGTTCACAACTCACAACCATTGTTGATGAAAAGATTGCTCAAATATCTAAGATGAAGCTAGAAGTGGATAAGACAAAAATTACTCTTTCTATGGAGTAGAAGGAAATGGAGCGTAGTCTTGAGTCTTGGTTGAAATTGAAGGAGATAAAATTGAGCAAGTTAGTGGAGGTTGGGATTATTCCCAAAAAGGAAAAGTATGTGGAGATTAAAGAGTCTATCAAGAACCACATACTTGTCATTAATAATCTGATCAAGGATGCTCAACAAGTACAAGAAGATGTTGAAGAACATCATGTTATCTTGGTGAACATAATTGAAGAGCTGCTCGGGAGGCTTCTTGACGAGGATCATACATTTCTCCCGACAAGCAAGATTGTCCAAGTTTACAAGGAAGCTATCCAAAAATAGGTGGAAGATGAATCATTTTCATTGGCTTCAATGGATACTTTATGTAACATACAATTAACCTTGGACAATCTCAAGACACATCTGGATAGGTGTAAGAAGGTTTGTTCTACTGTGAAGAAGTCTATTACAAAGGTTCGCATTATCATTGACTATACCGCTAGATCGGATGAGGCAACGATGCAGGAGATCATGAAGAGATATGAAGATTTCCAAGTCGAGAGAAAGTAACCATAAAATCTTCTTACATTTCCAGAGATAAATAGTTTTTTATGCTTTCTCTATGCTTTATGTAAATAGGTCTTGACATTTTTACAAGTCATTTTGTAAAATGTAGTTACATGCAAAAATGGAGATGTTCTCCTACATTCATGAACATCACCTTTGAATAAGTCAAATAGTTAGTTGGATTTTTTCCTAGATTAGCTCTCTTCTCTCATCTATAAATATGAGAGGGTTCTATTGTATTATTTACTTTTTGTCTTATGCAACAAAGTGTTGCTCATTTGTGAAGCAATATTGAAACTTTGAGGTCATTATTGTGAAACTACTTTTGATCAATAAAGAAGACTAGATTGCACACCAAACTTTGTGTTGGGACAATTATCTTGTTATTCGATTGGATTGGTAGTGTTTTATCAATTGAGATTAGAGGGATTTTGAGTTGATTTGTGTAGACTTTGTGCTACACCTTTTGCTTGGAATTACAAAATTGCTGATAATATTGATGGATGATGTATAAGACTTTGTGCTTGTAATTTTTCATGTTGTTTGTGGATCTATTTGTGATGTATATCGAAGACTTTGTGCTTCGTTTACATTGTTGGTTACTTTATTTTAAAATTCATCATTGAAGACTATGGAACAACTTTGTGCATTCATAAGCCGTCTTGTTACTTATCTTTTATCATACTGGTACTCCTAGAATTTTCTTTGACAAGTTAGAAGTATTGGGAATTACTGCTTAGGTTTTATTTGAAGTTGTATCACATCAAGAAATAAAAACCATGAAATTTTGTAAACATATTCTCTGAAAAAAGAGAGAATCATGAATGTGACACACCCCCATATGATTAGTGTAGTGTACATATTGTAAAGTTTAGAATAGTTTACTTTAGTTTTGATAAGCAGTAAGAAGGGTGCCTCCCCTTTCTAAGAGGAGAGATTTCATCTCACAATAATTGTGGCGGAAAATCAAGTTTTGTAATCTGTAAGGAGATTACAAAATTTTCACGCAACAAGTTGTCAAGTATTGGCTAGTTCAGTGTTTGATAATCATGTTGTAGGGGCTATTTAATGACAATACTATTCATTGCATCTTAATAGATGCTTCTACAAGGTTATTCCTTAGACTATACTCTTCCTACATACTATGGAAAAGTGGATTGCACAGTAGAATATGAAGTATACTCAATGAAGTGGTATTTGTCTTGTCAACATCTTGTTACAAAGTGTGTAGACAAACTAACAAGTTCTATTCTCTCATGCTTCACATTATTAGTTTGCAATCTTCTACAATGCACTAGATTCGGGTACACCTATACTCTAATCAATGTTGTCTTGAGTGATAGAGGACACTTTTCACTCTCATTCTTTTACACTGTTAGTTTTTGCATTTTTATTTTTTGTCTTGTATATTTCAGTGGTATACTGTTCAGTGCAAATGTTATGACAGTTTTGACACATCCTATTATCTTGAATGGTTTTTGTTGCACAACTATGGTACAACTATGGTTCAGTAAACCCATGGTAATGTAGGTAAGAGAGATGCCACAATAACTCAAAATTACTTCCATGTAAAGGCTTTCTATCCTTGCACAAGTCCATAAGATTGGAGAATAGGATAATTCAACATTGTGAAGTTTTGAGAAAAAGAAGAAACAAATTCCAATCAATAGTGTTCCAACTGATGAAAATTTGAAATTTGTATGTTAAGGGCACATAAATTCTAAAACCCAATGTTCTAGAGTAAAGGCTAAAATTCTACAAAAAAAATCAATGTCCATAGAGTTCGATGCAAAAATTTACAATCCAATCCCTGAGAGTGGAACCATTAAGGGTTGTGTAGTTAAGTGGTAGAGTTGGTCATTGGATAGAGACCAAAGAATGGAGTTTAGCTTATCTATATTTTACAACATGGCATCAAAGTAAGGTCTTGGATTGGAGGCCAGCCTAGTGGAGGAAAGTCATAAGCTAAACAAGGCCAAGCACTAGAGATAATTGTTTCCACATTTCAAAAGGACTTGTACATCAAGTAGTAGAAAAGAAAAAAGGATAGAACCAGGAACATGTTGTCTCCTAAGTTTGGTTCCTATCAAACCAATGTTTTATAACATATAATTCACTAGCAAAGTAGTTAATCAAAGACAGGTTCACTATCCATGCTACAAGGATGTTAATATTTAAGATTGGGATTCAAAGAAAGCTTTAAAAAAGGGAAAACAATGGAATAATAGAACTGTAAAGTAGCTTCAAGCTCGTTTTAAAGTCTTACTAAGTTCGTAATATTGTTTACATAATTGTAGGAATTTGTTGGGTTTGCTTCTTTCTACACCATGGTAACTTCTTTTAGCTTGCAAGCACCCTTATAGGGGAAACAAATTTTACCTTGCTTTCTTTACCTCTTGTTCTTTTTGTATTTTTTGAGCTTACTTCCAATATAGAAATTTTTTGCTTCACTGATTAAGGTCTGAATGTACTAAAAATTTTATTCTATGTTTTTGTTAATTGTTTCAATTTTTTTAATGTTCAATTCATAAGTGAATTTTGTATTCCACATTTTCATTTTTTTTAATGTAAATTTCAAAGTAAAAATTTATAAAAATAAGGATGAAACCTAAATTTTTATTACATGTACAACTATTTCTATGGTTGTGAGATGAAATATCTTTTAACTTGTATAAAAACACCACCAAATTCTTCCTATATGTCAATTGAAGAATTTGTTTGTAAATCCAAATATCATTTCCCAAAAGTCCATCTATAACTTACTAGGCATTCTGAGCTTGTCAACCTATTGGTATTTTTCTCGAAGATCATACCTCACTACATGCATGTCAAGGAAGCCTCTAAGGGTGTCAAGGAGCTTGAAATAATACTTAAGTGTTATATCTCTTGCCTGGTGTAGAATTGTGCTTTTCTTAATCACAACTTGCTTACCTAGTTTAGAATTGTGCATTTCTTAATCACAACTTTCTTACCTGGTTTAGAATTGTGCTTTTCTTAATCACAACGTGTTTACAATATGATTATAGCAAGTTGTCAAACCTAAAGTTTTATTTCACATTGAATAAAATTCTTCTTATACAATTAGTAAAAAAAAATAACATGAAGTCTAATCTAACTGCTCTCATCATGCCCCTAAAATTGAAAATGTGGAAGCATAGTTAAGGCAAGTGAATTGTTTCAAAAAATGCCTCAAAGAAATGTGATCCCGCTCTCCTACAAGCACTTCAATTCATGCCAATGGTGATGCGGGGATTTCCTACATCACCGTAGGTGTGACTTGAAGTGCTTGCGAGAGAGTGAGTACAAAAATTGATGACTATAATCCTCAATAATCACCTAAACAAGTTCTCTGATGATGCATTAAGAATTGTGATTTCTCCTTTCACTATGATATGTAATTTGAAACTAGCGATCTCCTTATCCTTTAAATCTATGATGAATCTTTTCCTATTGGTGAGATCTAGTGGCTCCTATACGCATTTTACTTGGATGTAGCTTTTATCTCCACTAGGATCTCCTTGAATCAACTTCAACAACTTTAAATATTAGCAAATATTCAATATATAGTCGATGGCCTTACAAAAACTTAACAAAACAGTTGATGGGCTTACAAAACCTTGGTGTACCCACTCTCCTGCAAGCACTTCAAGTCATGCCTGTGATGATGTAGGAAAGCCTTGCATCACCATAGGCATGACTTGAAGTGCTTACGAGAGAGTGGGATCATATTTATTTGAGGCATTTTTTGAAACAATTCTCTTGCCTTGTCTATGTTTCCACATTTTCATGTATGCCTAGCAGGGCACTTGTAACTACAACATATGACAAAAAAATCCCTCTCAGAGCAAAGAAGGGTTTTAGGATTTTTCTTAATTGCTTTTACAATGAATTTAATCATTGGTGTCATTTTTATGTACAAGATTCAATCATTCATCTGAATGCCTTGTAGTTGTGGTCAGTACAATCTCTATTAAAAAGTGCATAGGTTTTTCTTAGATGCATTACTTAGGAAAACCTTCTTTGTAATTTATCTTGTATTTCTTATGTAAATCATTCTAGTTTTGGTCACTAAATTTTGGCATTTGAGTATTGTATGATGTTGCTACCTTTTTCTTCTAATTTGATTACAAATAATATGCGGCATTTACAATCTTTTTCATGTCTCAAGATTTATATCACTTGCAGACCTGAGTTCATTTTCTGTTATGCTTTGATGGATGTCCCTTAATTATTATTGGATATCTAATGTAGTACACATTATTATAGTGCAAGCCTATTTTTCAGATTGTTTCATTTAGCATCACTAATATTCTCCACAAGAAGATTGTCCTTGTTTAAAATGATGGAAGTGGTTCACATCTCTCAAAACAATTTCTCTTGCAACAATCTTGGAGATGAATTTAGATAGAGAAGATATTTTGATTTTGTGTCATATTTTGTTCATGTAATATAAATCAACCCATGTATTTCCTTATCAGTTGAATCAGTGTTGTAGAAAAATATTTGTTATGCTTGCATTTGGCATCAACGTGCAAAGTCACCTCTTGTCATTTCAGAAGACCAACCTATCTTCGAAGCATTTTTCATATTTTGATTAAGAGGACTTACACCTTGCACTTTGAACCCTTGCATAGTCATAACATCCTTTGCATAAGTCTATCCTCATTGTCATTTTTTATATGATGATCTTTTCAAACAAAAAGGCTTTAAATGGTGGACACTGAAACTGTATTTATCTCCAATACTTGTTTCTACAATGCTCATAAAAGAACATCTATTTAAGCACAAAATCTGAGCATGGCTTCATGGAAATTTCAACTAATACTGACTATCTTGGCATTTGGACCTCATATTGACAATGAACTAAGATGGTCTAACTCCCTGTCTTTCAATCTCTTGTGAAGCTCACAACAAAACCCTTAGTTGCTTACTTTTATAGGGAGCTAACTCTAAAACCCTTGGTCTAACTCCCTATCCTTGAAATGGTCAATATAATCCAACCTTGTAACTGGTAGCCTTAATTTGATCACAAAGAGAGCAAGAAGATTGAGCTCTTGAAATCTATTATGTGATGAAACAAGTAGAAACTATTGGGAGACTCCTAAATTTTAATCAATGAGTACATTAGAAGCACATAGATAAAAATTTGGAACTTGATTGATTTCAACTTTTTCTATTATGCTTTATGTGAAGAGACCTTTTTAAAGTTAGATATATATTCACATGTTTAAATTTTAGTAAATGATTTCTATGTGTTTTTTTCAATTTTTCTATTGTTGAGTTTTTCTTTTTGGTCCAAATGATAAAATTATGTATAATATAAATGCATGTATAATTAAAATAAACACACCATTTGAAGTCTTATTTTAAGGGATAATGTGACCAAAGCACATGTGTTATTGTTGAATTCTTTCAATTAACATAATACATGGCATTGTTGTTCTAGACATATAAAATTGACCAAAAACCTATCACACACCCTAAATGACATTTTCACATCATCAACATCATTATCATCAAACATTACCGCATTTCACATCAATTGCATCCAAAAACCTAATTTCCCCTATTAATTGAATAATATGACATTATTTAATTAATTAATTTTTTTTTATCATTTTTTGACTAATTAAATAAATTTCATTTATTTAATAAAGTCCTAAAACCCTAAATTCCTCTATTAATTGAATAATATGACATTATTTAATTAATTCACGTTTTCATCAAATTTGACCAATTAAATAAAATTCATTTATTTAATAATGTCCTAATCTTCACTTTATTCCTCCTAATTAGGAAAATAACACCAATTATTTAATTACACCACTAAATCACTTTATTCCCCTAAGTTGATTAAATTATTAAATCATAATAATTTAATTAACTCACTTTCCCTCAAAATTTGAATAAATTGAATAAACTGTTTAAAACATCATAAAAAATCAAACCAAACTATTGTAACTCTGTTTGCAAAAGTCAAACTTGATTTGCATGTTCAACTCCAAAAAGGAATAATTAATTAAATCAATTAATTGAATTATCCTCACCAACTTTGAGCAATTTTCTCTTTTTCTCTCAACATAATTTCCTCACCAACTTTCTTCAATCTCACAAATCGCTCTACATAATTTCCTCAATCCCATTGAAGGCTCAAATTGATTTCTTCAATTTCATGAATTGCTCCACCTATTTCGTCAATTCCACAAATTTCTCAACAACATTTCTTCAATCACACTGCTCATGTAATCTATTTTGCACAGATTATTCATGTCTATTTTCTCTCAGCATCTTTCGATCATCGATCAAGATATTCTACTATGCGATCCTGATTGTCCATTTCAAATCACAAATTCTATATAACAAACCTCTTTCCTCACAAAAAAAGGGATCAAAGAATCAACATCATTTGCATAATGAAGTATTGCCAATATTCTTAATCACCATTAATAAAGCTTCAACATATCTTCAATCAACCAACACATACAATGCATCAAAAGCTTCTCGCATGCAATAATGGAGGCTTCACAGTGATATGAACAACCCAACATCATGCGAACACACTCCAAACTTTTGCTTTGAAATTTATTGTGATAATCGTAGTATTTTCAATTATGTGTTTTCAATAGCTTAGAAAGTCATTTCATGAGTGTAGGAATAGATCTAGATTAGTGTTTTGATTTAGATTAGATCTCTATTTGAAATAATTTTATGTTGTTTAGACTCTATAAAGTTCCCCCCTCAAACATTTTGGCACGCTCAATGGGACTTGAGTCCCCTACACTAACGATTTTGTGAACAATTTTTGAAGTTACAGGTCTCAGAGGCGCTCTGGCAAAATCTTCGCGCACAAGTTTTTGGAAGCAATTGCACTGAACTTCATGGAATATGCACACTTGACCTTGAAACTTGTGCATTTGACACTAGAACTAGCCCACTTGCCTTTTTCTAGTGCCTTTGTCTTCTGACAGAGGACACACTTGCTCTTTTCCAACACTTTTGCTCTCTAACAGAGGACGCACTTGTTGATTTTTCAACGCTTTTGCTCTGTCAAACCAGTGTTTGAGATCTACAAGTTTAAATTGATTTCTAATGCTAACAGATGCTTGTTTTGAATGTGTGAGAGATATTAATGGCTATGTATGCAGGATCAAGAAAACACTAACATCTTTCTTTGTAGGGAAGACAAATAGTCAAAGAACTTCAAAATTTCAAAGCTTTTTAAAGTTAGGAATCTTTCATTTTGGCACATAAAAAGAACATTACATTTGTTTTAAGTGCTCTAAAATGAACCATTTCAATGTTTTTAAGTTAGGAATCTTTATTTGGTGCTTAAAAAGAACAACACAAATGAACTCTTCATTTTTGGTGCTCTAAAAATGAACCATTTTAAAGCTTTCTAAATTAGGACTCTTTATTTGGTGCTTAAAAAGAACAACATAAATGAACACTTCATTTTTGGTGCTCTAAAAATGAACCATTTCAAAGATTTCTAAAGTTAGGAATTTTCATTTAGTGCATAAAAAGAACACAAACAAAAATTTAAATTGGTGCTCTGAAAAGTTTTTAACTTTCAAAGTAACACTTGGAATATTTGAATTCTATTTAAATGACCAAAATGATTTCCTTTTGTTGACACACGTTCACATTTGTTTTTGTTGACCAAATAAGACTAGGATCAATTTAGAAACACTCAAATTTTGTGATTAAAAATGAACAAATCAGTTTTTTGTATTGCACCTTTGTTATCTTAGTGATTGATATCCATAATACTTCATGTTAGTGCAATTAAAAAAATTGTTATGCTTATTTACACTTTCTTGGGGATAGCACCACTCGAGGTGCTTAAAAAGAATCTAATTGTGATGAATTGTATTTTTTGCATTCAATGTTTGGCAAGCTAGATGGTTGTCTTCTCCCCTCGCACCTTTTGGCAATCTTGGGTGAGCGAAAACATCTTGAGGTTCGCACCTTTATTTTCAAAGCATACCTTTTAGAGGGCTTGCCTATTGAGACACATCCCGCGCTAGAGAACTCATAGGTGACCCAAGTGGTACTCTCATTTTGGACTGCTATATAAATAATTGTGGGTGTGAGGAAAGTTCTCACTCACCGATTGAGGCTATTTTATACCAATGTTAGTCTCCCCCAGTATCCATTTGATACGTAAAAGCTCACAAGGGCTGGGAGGCCTCTTAATTAAGTAAAACATCGCATGTATAGACACTCAAAACTCATAACCCCAAAACATTACTAAGATCCAAATGTTTTAGAAGCTACCCCTTTACCCAAAAACATTCTTTGAAAGTAGTGCATCAGAATTTACTTTCAAGAAGTTACTTTCCATGTCTGACTTCAAGCCTGCGACATAAGTTGCATGTAAAATCATCCCTTCAGGTCATGAGGAAAGCCTACCTAGAAGGATGGTTTCTATCTCTAGGGTTGTAATGTTTTCTTATGTATAAAATTTCCAAAAATATTCAAAACAAACTTGACATCAAACTTTGTGCTTGATCTAAAAAAAGAACACATCCAAACAAACACTAAACATGATGGTTGGATCAAAAACCCTTTAACTTAGTGTACGCTTTTAAATGAAGCCCTATATTTGCAATCCTTAAGGATCTCCTTAAAGGTTTCTAAATATTTAGGCTTTGATTTTAGGCTACATTGGATCAAAGTAAATGTTAGAAACTATGGCTTGGGTATCATGATTTCACAACTTAAAGCCATACACATAGAGGTCACACAAGTCCATGCTTTTTGAGTCATTCAAGTATTGTTGTATCACTTTCCATACTCCAAACACAAAGAAATTGAGAAAAAACCAACTTAAACTTGTAAAAATTTGGAGAAAGATTGCTTAAACTGGAAACAAAGTACATAGAGGCCGCTATTGCACAAAAATCCATCGTAGTTTCCCTATAATTCTGTCATAGTTGCTAAAAATTTAGTGCATTTGCTCTTTGTCCCAGAAAAGCTATTGATAAAAATCAGGTGCATTTGTAAGAACTTGTGCACTTGATGCAAAACCCGCACACTTGCTTCCTTTTGCTCGTACTTGCTTCTCTATATCTAGCACACTTGCTTAAAAATTGCTTGCAATTGCCAATAAATCTTACTTTTGACTAAGAAACTCACCACATTTGACAGAAACATACAAATTTTGCACTTGCAAAATCTCAGTGCACTTGCTTCTTAGAAACTCATGCACTTGACTAATTTTAGGTTGCACTTGATAAATCTAGCCGCTTTTGCTCAAAAACCATCGCTATTGCTCCATCCTACTGACAAATGGAAAAACAAATCAAAAGTTGCTTAAAGGATTCTTGTTAGAATGAAACAATCAGAAACCCAAATAAGTCATATAGTCCTTCATCCACTCTCACCATTCCATCCTACTTTTTGAAATCATAATCAAAACAAACAAATCTAGATTATTCTCTCACTCGCACTTCTAATATATCAATAGTTACTTGGGACTCGTAGATAGTTCAAGTAAGCATTTCTGCAACATATCCTCTAGAAGGAGAAGTGAGATATCAATCTAAGTCTTTCCTTATTTTGACTTCCAAAAATAGTGCCACTTCCAAACAACACTCAAACCTTAGGGTCTTGAGCTTCATAACAAACCATACCAAAAACATCCACACCTTCACCATATGACCATTTGGCGACCAATTGCTTGTGTTCAACAACTGAACCTTGGAGCACCAATTCTCCAACCAAGTCTCACACATATCGAAGGTGAACAAACTAATATCATTAACAGTTTAAGAACCTTCATATTTGAGAAGAACGAAACATCGAACCAGTGGAGAAATGCAGAGAACATCTTAGATAAAGAGGAAGAGAAAGCAGACCTCACAGTCGAAAGACTTGTGTTACCACCTCTTGCGTGGCAATAGAAATACACCCTTCATAATCTATGGCAAGAGAAAAATCCTTAAGCAAAAATCCATATTATGACTTTCAAAAAATCACCCCACTCTAAAGTTTGCCAAAGGGTACATCTTGAGAAGATATCACACCTGCCAAAATTGACTAGACCATTTCTATTTGTGCTTCTCAATGGGACAACCACCCTTAGATCTAATGCACATAACCAAAAACAAAAGCACTTTCATTTCCCTTAAAACAAAAAATCCAAAAAACAAAAGCATTTTTTTCCATAGTTAGAAGTCATGAAAACGTTCACAAAAGCTTGGTAGTTGTTTATGACAACTACAAGATCATAGGAAGAACATGGAAGCAAACAATAACAACGTCATCATACCACCAACAAATACCATGAACGACGAAGCTAGCCCATGGGGCTATAGGCCAAGCGACCTTGAAACACCCCAAAATACACCTATGTACAAAGACACATTTAGTGAGGAAGAGTTTACCACAAATGACAAGAAGTGATAAAACAAAACAACTAGGACCCAGAAAGAGTAATCATAGAGGAGGTAGATACTAAGGAGAAGATAAATGATGAGGAACTATTCGAGCATTCCAACAACCCTAAGGTGCTCAAACTAATAGAAAAATTATTGAGAAAGGACCCAAATTCATACTTCTTTAAGTTAGCACAGAGTGGTTCTAAACTACTAGTAGATTTTAACGTGGAGGCCCTCGGAGATCCTAATATTATTCCCTTAGGGGAAAAATCAGTTGTGAGATAGATAACCTAACCCATAGAAATTCCAAACATACCACCCGTATTCTCACAAAATAGTGGTCAAACTAAGGAAAACCCCTTGTACAAAAAACCAACTTAGATCGAACAAGCGATAGTCGCACAACAATATAAGGAGGTTCATCCCAATACATACCACAAAGTAACAATCCACCTCCTAGACAATATGAACCTCAAAACATTTTGAATGTCGACCATCCCAAAACACACAGTACAATCAACAAAGTGGACCATAGGGTTCCCTTCCAAATCAATACCATCAATAAGGTGGACCATAGGGTCCCCTTGAAAATCAGTACCATTAACAAGGTGAACCACAAGGTCCCTTTCTAAATCAACAATACCACCAACAAGGTGGACCATAGGGTCCCCTTCCATATCGGACCCAACAATAAGGTGTGTTGCAGGGTACCCTTCTTTAGTCATCCCATCAACAAGGTAACCCACCAATGCACCATCAAGGAAACCTTTAGTATAGTCCATCCCAACAACAAGGTGTGCCACAAGGCACCCTTCTTCAGTCATCCCACCAATAAGGTAACCCGCCAATGCACCATCAGGGAAACCTTCAATATAGTCCATCCCAACAACAAGGTGTGCCATAGGGTACCCTTCTTTAGTCATCCCATCAGCAAGGTAACCCACCAATGCACCATCAGGGAAACCTTCAGTATAGTTCATCCTAGCAACATGGTGTGCCACAAGGAACCCTTCTTCAGTCGTCCCACCAACACGATAATCCGCCAACGCACCATCAGGGAAACCTTCAACATAGTTCATACCAACAACAAGGTGTACTGCAAGGTACCCTTCCCAATTCATCCTACCAACAAGGTGTCTTGCTAATGCATCAACAAGGTAACCTTTAGTATACTTCATCCCAACAACAAGGACCTAACCCATCCTATGTTCAAAACATGTACCAAGTTTCAATACCCCCATTCTATCTGACTTATGACCAAACAAACATTGTGGGAAATAAATGTACCAAAAATTGATATGGAACTACAACTAGAGGTTATGAATTAGAAGATAATAGACATGTATATAAGGAAAACAAAGAAGACCTATATGTCCATTCCCATTTGATCACTCCATCACTACACTACCTTTTCCAAAAAACTTTGAGATACCCAAGTTCGGCAGTACAAAGGAAGAGGAGATCCAATAGAGCATGTATGAGACTTCTCAGTGTCATGTATGGAGGTACAAAAAAATGACGCTTACCTCATAAGACTCTTTCCACACAACCTTATAGGTCATGTTATGGAGTGGTTTTCTCATTTGTCACCAGGAATTAAAACCTTCAACGAACTATCTAGCTAGCTTATAGTACACTTCTCATTCAACATAGAGCAAGATGTTACCATCACATACTTGTACAAAATTAAGTAAAGTCATGTGAATCTTTCACCTCATACCTTCAACAATGGTGACATAAGGCTAGTCGATGTAGATCACCTATTCCCAATAAGGAGCTAGTTGACATATTCGTTCCAAATGTCCAAGCAAAATTCAACTACCAACTTACCATGCTGTGTCCCGCAAGCTTTGAAGAAGCCATTGAGAAAGGACTGCACATAGAAGGGGCCCTCATAGCAAGAGGGGTTATTAAGACAAACAACCCAAGGGACAATCCTTCTAGTTCAAATGAGAAACCTAAAGTTTGGGCCAAAAACAAGAACGTTACAAATGATTGAATAGTTGATGCTAGAGCACTATGGAACACACAAAAAACCCCTCGAAACAAACCACATGTGGCACAAACAATCTATGTCCCAAATACTACTCAAAACAACCAACTTACCTATCCCAAGAACAATTAGGTTGTCAACCAACAAACGGATCAAGGAGGGCAACAAAGGCAATACTATCAACCTAGGTTACAATTCATAATACTAGGCGAGTCACTTTAGACAGTCATGCAAAATCTAGTACAACAAAACCTCATCAATTAATGATCACCCAAACTATGAGGATCCTAGATTCAAGACATCGTGGTATAATGAGAAGGAATTGTGCGAATTCCATAAAATCAAAGGACACAACAAACAATTGCATGAGACTCAAACACCTCATCCAAGACTTGATAGACAGAGGAGAAGTGGATGTTGAACATCGTCCTAGAAATAAGGACCTTCAAATATACACGAACCCATTCTCAAATCACACTAAAAGGAATGAAAAAGGAAAAGAACAAGAGTACCACAATGCTAACTACACGTATAGTGACACGGTTTTAGGAACCCTCTCACAAGAGGATGAAAATAGTGCAAACGTAGTGACTATACAAGGAGGAGACAACAATTTTAATGTATCTACCCATTGAGGGAGAGTTATAATAGAAGGAGCCCCACCCAAACCCACAATTAAGTCATCAAATGAATACAACATTGTGTAACAAACAAAAAAGACTCACGCCTTAATCTCAATCCCAGAGTTGCTAAAACTATCACTTGCACATAGGGAAATATTGGAAACATTGGTCCCTAACGACCTCGATCCTAGTTAGTTCCAAATCGTGGTTGGAAAATTATGACCAAAAATCATTTAGTCCTTTCAAAGAAAGATCTTCCACAAAGTACATTACACAATCAAGCTCTATACATAGAGGTTGGTGTCCACAAGAACATGGTCAAGTAGGTATTGATAGATAATGGTGTAGGTCTAAACATTTGTACCTTAAAATTCATCAAATAGTTGGGGTATTTTGATAATGTGATCATAGAAAAAGGAAAGAGGATCACTATAACGGCCTATGATGACCTTGAAAGGAATTTAGAAGGGACAATCAGGCTACCAGTGTAGATAGGACCAACCATTACAAAACCCACATGTCAAGTACTTGACCTTGAGTTGCCATATAACCTCCTTTGAGGACGCCCTTGGATCCATGCATTACAAGTAGTACCATCGACCTATCACCAATTTCTAAAGTTTCCCCACGAAGGAAAAGAGGTGACCCTATATGACAATCCTAAACCTTTCCACTTTTGTGCAAAGTTGGAAGAGAAGTATAATAAGATCCAACGCATACCTATCAACGACATAGCCTTCCATTCATTTTCATATGTTGACCCTTCCACGCTACCATCAACCTCAATTAAAACCACATCAAATGAGAAACCACAAATGGAAACCAAGATTCAAGTATTGGACAAGGGTAATGGGAATTACCACTTCAACCAAGCATTCTGCATTGGCATGCTTCCACCAACACCCAAAATCTATGGAGGTCTAAAAGAGATCAAGCAGGCTCAGACAGTGCAAATGATAGAAAAACCTATGATCTTAACCAAGTGGGGGGACATGAAGGATGAAGAAATATTCAAAGAGGACTTCTCATCCATAATTTACAAGGAGGACCAGAAAAGCCACAACCTATTCTAATTGATCCTAACAATAGAGGTTATCAATTAGCTAAACAAACAGGATATCAAGGAACAGGTGGGCTTGGGCTACACAACGAAGGTCGATCTGAGCCTATCATAGTGGAATAGAGAAAAAAAAACATGGGACTAGGTTATAATCCAAAAGACGTGGTTACTCCAAAAACTAGACAAAAATATTATAAGAAGGGAGAAACTTCTGCTAGTGTTAAGGCATTAGATATCTACCATATCATGGACAATGATTTACTTGTTGAAGACTTATTCGACAACTTTAGCATTGATAGATTCCCTCTCCAATATATCAAAACCATTCCCAATATCTATTACCATTTTGGAATGGACTCTAACAAATATGAATGGGTTTCTCCATCCTTCGTCACTAGATATGATTCCCCCACTTCTAGCAATAATGACCTAGACACCCAGTGGGAAAAAGATACCAAAGCCATAGTAACCCTTTCAACAACCTCCATAAGTTTCACGGATAATGATAATAGCCTACCACTCTGCTACCCACAAGAATATACACCTATTCTAGAACAATTCTATAAGGATGAGGCAATCACAGAGTTCATGGGACTTTGAATAGACATACTAGTAGGATATCACAAAGTAGGGTTCATCATGGAACTCGAACAAGATGCATACTTCGATGGAGAGATTGAATCTTCTAGTCACAAAAATTAAAGAGAAAACATAAAAATAAACATGGTGATCCCCTAGAGAAAACCACAATGTGGCTTTATTGGATTCAGAAAAGAAGAAAATAAAGGACGCATCTGACGTTGAAAACTTCCTTGAGGCACTCAAAGATGGAGGGTTCAATCTCCCCATCTCAAAATATCAAGAAATATCCACTCTTAGTAGAAGTATAGTCCATAAATGTTGGCATAGCAAAAAACCCAAAGATAACATACCATGCAGAATCACTTGATCCTGAAGAGAAAGCAAACTTCATAGCTTTAATCAACACCTGGGAGGTAAACTTTGCACAAACCTATGCAGATATGCCTGGACTAGATCCAACACTAGTGGTACATCATCTACCCATCTTCCCTAGAGAAAAGCCTATCAAGAAAAAACTCAGAAAAATGCATCCTCAGATAGCATTATTGGTAAAGGTAGAACTAAAGAAGCTACTAGATGTGGGTTTCATTAGACCCATTGACTATCCAGAATAGATATCAAATCTTGTACCATTATCAAAGCCTACTAGGGGCATAAGGATCTACACAGACTTTAGGGACTTGAACAAAGCCTACCCAAAGGATGACTTTCCCCTTCCAAGTATTATACATGATCATGGATCTAATAGCAGAGCATAAGATTCCATCCTTAATGGATGGTTTCTCTCGATATAACTAGATAAAAATCTCTCCAGATGATCAACACAAAATAACATTTACTTGTGCTTGGGGGACATTTTGTTGGAATGTAATGCCATTTGGTCTAAAAAATGTGGCAGCAACACATCAAAGAGCAATGGGCAACCATATTCCATGATATGCTACACACAATCATGGAAGACTATGTGGATGACATTCTAGCAAAGTCAGTCAAAAGGAGAGATCACTTGACCAATTTGGAAAAGGTGTTCGATCAACTTGAACAATATAATTTGTGACTCAACCCTAAGAAATGTGTGTTCGGAGTAACATCCAGAAAGCTATTAGGGTACATAGTGTCAAGGAGGGGGATTGAAGTGGATCTTGCAAAGGTAAAAGCTATAATAGAGATGCCTCCACCAAAAAAATTGAAACAACTGAGGAGTTTACAAGGGAAATTGAAATCCATTAGAAGATTTATCGCACAAATGGAAAACAAATGTCACCCTTTTACTCATCTCCTACACAAGGACATTGCCTTTAAGTGGGATGGGAGATGTGACCAAGTGTTCCAGCAAGTCAAGGAGTACCTACTTACTCCTCCTGTACTCATGCTATCTATTCCAGACATGGAAATGGTACTCTACGTGTCTACCACACAAGTAGCATTGGGAGCTCTCCTAGCCTAGCTAGATGATGATAATAAAGAAAGAGCAGTCTACTACATCAGTAAAACACTGGTGGGCTATGAACTGAACTACTTTCCAATAGAAAAAGTGTGTCTCTTAGTCATATTTGTGACACAAAAGATGAGACACTACATCTTAAATAGGAAGGTAAAGTTGATTTCAAAAGTAGACCCACTAAAGTACTTGCTAGAAAAAAAAACCCTAACAGACTGAATTGCAAAATGGGTGATGATCCCAAGGGAATTTGATATAGAGTATGTGGATAGAAGAGTTACCAAGGGACAAATCATAGTAGACCAACTAGTCGAAGCACCCATAGATGATCATAAGCCTTTCATAGTGGACTTTCCAGATGAAAGCATCATGATAACAAAACAAATAGGCCATTGGACTCTATACACTGACGGGTCCCATACTCAACATGGCTCTAGAGTAGGTGTTCAATTTCTCACACCATAAGGAGATAGTATACCCAAGGCTTATAGGATCAATTTCCCATGCACGAATAATATATCAAAATATGAAGCTTTAATCATAGGACTTAAAATGGCTATTGAATGGAGAATAAAATAGATATATGTCTTCAGAGACTCTCAGCTAGTGATCAGATAGGTGGACGATGAGTACTAGACAAAAGATGACAAACTGATGCCATATAAAAGGATGGTGGATAGATTCAACGAATACTTTGTCACAATAACCTTTGAACAAGTTCATCGAATCAACAACAAAGTTGTCGATGTAATGACAACAATAGGCTCACTTCTTCATATTTAACATAATGTTCCTAAGTATGAGTTCCTTGAGGAACAACTGCTCGTACCTGCATTCGACATCCCAAAATCAAAACTGGTATGTGTTGTTGTTGTTCCTAACTCCCCATGGTACCAAGATACGTTTGAATACATCCACTACAGTATCATACCACTTGACCTAATGACCACTCAAAAGAAAACCTTCACCCGTAGAACTTCTCATTTTATAATCCTAGGAGATACGTTATATTGGCATATCCTGGATGGTATGTTACTCTGGTGTCTTAACATAGAAGAAGCACAAACATCCTTACAAGAGGTACACAAAGGTGTTTGCAAGTCCCACTCTAGCAAACCTAACCTAGTCCAGAAATTTCTCATAATGAGGTATTATTGGCCCTCCATGGAACAATAATGCATTCAATATTCTAGAAAGTTTTTTCAATGCCTTTAGCATAGTGACCTTGTTCATGCATAAACATAGGAGTTGAGACCCATCACAACACCATGGCCTTTCTTGTAATGGGGATTAGACCTGGTAGGTAATATTTCACTCACTTCATCTAACGAGAACAAGTTTATTATCACAACAATAGAGTATTTCACTAAATGCATAGAGGTAATTCCATTGACCTACATCATTGGAAAACATATATCAAAATTCATTTTTAATTATTTGATATATAGGTATGGAATTCCCCAAACGATAATAATGAACAATGGAACCCCATTCAAAAATCAAGACGTCCAAGAACTGTGCTCCAAATTTTCTATCCAACATAGATTTTTTGTGCCCTATTACCCCCAAGGAAATGGTCAAGATGAATCATCTAATAAAACCATATTGAAAATACTCAAAAATACTGTTAATGAAGCTGACTGTGATTGGAATTTACAGCTAAACCCAAACCTATGGGCTTATCAAACCAACATTCACACACCTACAGGTGCCACACCATTTTCCTTGGTCTATGGATTAGAGGTTGTCTTACCTATCGAGGTTGAAATTCCCTCATTGTGAATCTCATTAAAAAGTATAGTCAAAAACAAAGAATACTAAGTATCCAGGCTAAATGAATTAGAGCTCCTAGACGAAAGGAGATTGAACATGTTAAACCATCTTCAGGTTTATTAGAATCGGCTCAAATGAAGCCATGACAAAAATATCAAGGACAAGAACTTTTTAATTGATGACTTGGTTCTCAAGGAGAATCAAAAAGTACAACTGAATCAGGATGGCAAAGGAAAATTTGAACCCAAATGGTTAGGCCCATTTATCATCACAACAAGCTATGGTTTTGGGGCTTATCAATTAGCTACTCCTAAAGGAGAACCCTTAGCTGAACCACTAAACAACAACCACCTCAAGAAGTTCTACATATGAAGCACATTAGAATACCCTAGGAAAAAGGGTAAAAAACCAAAAAAAATGGAAAAAAGATACAAAATACAAAAACAATAAAAAAACAAGAAAAACATTAAAAAAGAAATAAAACGTTCGTTGAGTGAAAACCACTTTGTGGTGCTTGTTGGATTCCTACAATGGTTTAATAAGTAAGCCTTTAGGGTTGTGACTTAGAGATTGAGCATCTATATTGAGTAGTTATCTTACTCATCATGAAGGTGCATTTCACTTGTCAACCTAGGGACATAGACTTGAAATGGGTCAGCATTATATGTGCATTAGGACTTCATTGCAATCATCCATAAACTAGGAAAGAAACAATGTTGGAAATGAAGTGTTGGAAAGAAATCAACTTGAATACTGAGCATAAATCAACATCTACACTAAGCATTAATCAACTGGACTGAAACTAAATGACATAAATGGAAATTCTAGCAAACAGATAGGAAACTACTTTATTTGCCTTGGTTGTAGGAACAGTCACATAATAAAATTTCAATAGCTGCAGGAACAGACAGTTGTTAAAATTGAAACTAACTACTAAATAGAAAATGACTTCTAGACTAATAGATGAAATTCTCACCAAGTGGGCCCCCTTAGATGAGTCTCCCTTACACTAACTCAAATTCAACAACTCAAAATATCATATTATTTCTTGAAAGCATAAGTACATCTTAGCCATGGAATTGTAAAACTAAAAAATGTGAGTACAAACTCAAAATGTCCAACCTTATTAAAAGGAGCATCTGACCATTATTTATATAGAAAAACTATTGACTAACCCTAACTACCTAGGTAGTCGACTCCATCAAAATAGGAGGATGCCACTTATTGAAAGCATAGAAAAAGATGGAGGAAGTTATGCATGCGCTAAATTGGTCAAAGAAAAATTGCTTCAATGGGAGTCTAGCACAACACACTCCCTAGATTTGCTCAACAACAAATATGACCATTAAAAAAGGTAGTTACATTTTTTTTTTCAAATTAGGAATTTCCCTCCACGAGATTTTTCCCACTTTGACTTCTTAATGATCAACTTCTTGACTTCTTAGTAACTGACTAGCTGGCAAGAATTTATCCCACATAGCAAGCTTTGTTGACATCAACATTTTAGTGGAAACCTGCAAAATAGCATTAGTACACACAAACAAATGTATATCTATAATTACCTTAGTAACATTCATTCAACCACTTGTAAATTCAACATAGGTAATCCACATAGCATGATAATGTCATTAAAGTCACAAAGATAAACTTATGCCCAAGGTCTATGGTTTTAAGGGAATAACATAGAAAATGTCAACAACCTAGTGTCAAAGTCTATGATAACAACAACAAATAGATAATAGACCCTTATCAAAATTGAGCCATTAAATGAGCTCATCATTCCCCCCAACCTAACGGTTTGCTCGTCCTCCAACATAAGAAGCACCATTCTTTTTTCTAGTTAATACCCTGAAGTTAGCAACTGCTAGTTGTCCAACATTAGTCTCTGTAGTGTCTGAATTAGGATCCTAGTAGAATCCTTGTTTTCTCTCCAACTTGTTTCATCTTCCCCTTTCTACAACTATGTCATACTGGTAATATCTGTAGTATGGCACAAGCCACAACAATGTCAATGGCTGGAATGTTAATGGAAGCCAAAAATGTTGTTTCAACCTTCCCATCTAAATGTACATGTCAACTCTTTTGCATGCTGCAACATAGTTATGTAAAGAGTAGAGTTCAACTTGTTGCAACTCTTTAGTCAAATTGTTCCACCTCTGTGATAAGTACTCCATTGCTAATTTTCCTGTAGTTCTAGCTAGCTTCTCATATTCTTTGTAAGTCTCCTCCCAAGCAAGCATAATCCTTTTGTTATAGCTTGGGTAGTAAAGAAATCTGTGCCATGTTTGGAAAATGTCTTTAGGGTTACTAGATTCGGCTCTAATAGCTAAGGGAGTATGTAATTCTCTTTCTTTGTGGGTTATAAACTGATGCCCCCAACTAATTTCATTTTGAATCCAGGACATAAATGCCCTTAAATGGAGGTCTCCAATATACAGTAATGGGTTCCATTCATGGTCATTAGGCACAACATAACTGTGCACATATAATTTACATAACAAATTATTAACATCAAGAGGAGCAATCTGATAAGCCTAGAAAAATTCAAGTGGAGTATCAAGAGGACTCAAACCTAAAATAATCCATGACAATTTAAAGGAAAGATTTTGCTCCTTCACGTGCAGGGCATACACCCTAGGTGGAGTTCTACATGCCAACGTTTTGGGTATTAAATCTACCACATTATCTGCCTTTTCTTTCAAAGCAACAATTTTTGTATTCTTCTCTTCAATCTTTGCATCTTTCTTTTTAATCTCATTTTGCAACTTGCGCTTTTCCTTTTTCCATTCCTCTTCTTTTCTTTGCATCTCACTCCATAGTTTTAGAGCTATTTCATTCCATGAAAAATCAAGAGGTTTATGTATTCCTACCAAAGTCTTCTTTGGAACTGATTCTTGTTGTTCATACAACACCAGTTGCAGTGATTCAGGTTGTTAATCCTACTCTAGTTGGAGGAACTCTGGAATCTCATCTTTTTCTTACTACAGGGGTTCTGGACTTCTATTTTGTTCTTGATTCCCAACTTGTTTTGCAATGGTAGCAAGCTCATCCAATTTGATATTTTCCTCTTCCTCAAAAATATATTTTTCCTCAACATTCACATGCCTCATTGGGGCTTTTGTCTCCTCCCTAGATGTTTTTCTAAGCCTAGGGATTCTCTTTGGAAGTACACCAACGGTTGGCCCTGCTGGTCTTAATCTCTTAGGAGGGTTTTTTTCTTTTCCTTCAGCTATAAGATGAACAGTGTTATCAACTTTTCATTTCCCAGGGCTTGATGTTGGTTTTTCTGCCACTTGTTTCTTGGCCTTTCCCTTTTTCATTTATGCTTCTTTCATTTGTGCCTCTTCTCTCCTAAGGGCAGCCCTAGTTCGAATTGGGATTTTGGCAGGGACATCATCATCAAAATTTGAGGATGAACTTTCCTCACCTAAATATTTTGACTCAGAAGTCCCAATTTCAATAGCTTGCTCAGCTGCAGGAGGTTTTGAACTAGGGTTTACACTAGAGGTTGATGCTCCAGGAGTAATTTCAGCAACCCTTACTTCCCTACAAACCCTACAGGGTTGAGGCTAACCTCTAACATGCTCTAGTCTAAAGTGATCAATGTTTAAAAACTCCTCACACATCATATCAAATACTTCATGTAGATATTTTTCCACTAATAATTTGATTAAACAATGGTGAGAGACAAAATTATCCCTACCTTTCTATATTTCAGCTGCTAAGATGGCAAGGAGATGATATAGCACATTGGACACATTCATTCTTCATCCATGACTCATATGGTTCGGGAGCTTGAAGTGTACGAAATGGAGGTATGACTGGCAGTCCTCACAAGTGATGTACTTGACAATGTGGACAACTACTTGTCTCCATGGCTCTGGGAGAGAAGTTCTCTTCATACCTTGCTTATCCACAACCAATGGGGGTTCACTGGGTTTAGTAAATTCAGCTCTGGCTGACCTTGCATCTTTGGTAGCAGGGTATGGCTCACCATCAACAGGTAAACCTGTTACCTTTGCAATTATTTCCTTAGTAACAATCACCTTTAATCCCTTTACTACTGCCTTCCCCTCAGAGAATGTTTGTGCAAATTCCTACGCAATGTCTTCATTGTAGTTGTTGAGTTTCAAGAAATAATCTAGCCAACCACAGTTTCTAAACTCTACCAAAGAAGGTGCATCCCGCATTACCACATTATGAACCGTGGGTTCATTTTGAATTAGATGTCCTCCCATTGTTTAGTTGCAAGCACTTTGCTATATTTCCTTTTCCTGCAATATTTTCCTAAAAACCACAACTTCTTCCTACAATTCTTTCTTTTGTCGTGTGGATGCCAATATCATGTAGCTCACCAAATTACTTTTTTTGGGTGACATTTGAAATTATGACTAGGCAATAAAGATTCATTAATGAAGGGGATTATCGAGAGAAATGGCGGCGGCTCAGTGATATTTCACACATGCAATCTGTCACATCAATTTATCATTCAAATTGGCTTAGTTTAAATTTGCTAATATGGATGACACGTGGACTTGTGAGTTGAAACTCCCCCCAACCTAATTTACAACATGTGTCCACATAGGTTGGTTGACAATGATGATTGGACAAGGTGAAGTACAAGTTCATGCTATGCGAAATATCTACATTTAATTACAGTAATTAAATAAATGCACTAAAGATAATAAAGATATAACAAATTGTTTTGCACGTACCTAAAATCTTGGATTATCTTTGCAAAGAATGTGGAGAAAGTACTGATTACCTTTAAGAAGTACAATTGAGAAATTAATGTAGTGGTGAAGAAATGGAATGAAGTGTTGACGAAGTGGAGTGACGGTGCAGTTATGGAAGAGAGAGAAGATGGAGATGGATGGGTGGATTAATGAAAGAGTGGACTCCCAAAAAAAGTTGAAGTATTTATTATGAAGTGGTTGCATGTGTACTTGGATCAATTAGAAGGAGGGACACTAGGTCTGCTTCCTTCGGTTGCAGGAAGTTTAGAGGTTGGGTGCTGATTAAATTGTTGCATTAATTCTTCCTTGGACGTTGGCTTGTGATACAATTTTAGAAGGTGACCATTGACCAAAAGTTTGAATCTTACAAGGTCAATGGTGGTTTGTTGTACAACACTGTTGGGAAATACTTTTGCAACTTCGTACAGTCCCAACCATCTAGTATGCAATTTACCTATATTGTCTTGATACCTGGAGTCATAAAGGAGTGCCTCGTCACCAGGTTGGAACTTCTTGTCCTTTATGTACTTATCATGCCATTTGATCCTTTGATTCTGCACTACCTCGGTATAATGCAGGGTTGTCTTTCTCATCTCATCCAAATTATTGAGCTGCATGATTATGTCCTTTTGTGTTTCAAAAATATCTATCCCTAAGTCTAGTGCAGTCCTAAGAGTCTTATGCTCAAATTCAATGGGCATCATAGCTATCTTCCCATACAGTAATTCAAAAGGAGTAAAGCCTGTGGTTGTTTTCTAGCTAGTCCTATAGGCCCAAACAACTTCTGGTAGCCTATTTGCCTAGTCTCTCCTTTGAAGAGCCATTGTTTTGTCATAATTACTTCAATTTCCCTGTTGGTCACCTCAAATTGGCCATTGGCCTGAGGGTGATAAGGAGTAGACTTCCTGTGCTTCACATTATATTTAGTAACTAGTGTTGTGACAAGGGTTGATGTAAATTGATCCCCTTGATCAATCACTATATCCCTTGGAACCCCATAACGAGTGGAAATTTCCTCATAAAGAAACTCTGCAACCTTATTATCTCTTGCATGCTTCATTGCTTTAACCTCAATCCACTTGGTCACATAACCAATGCAAACCAAGATGTAGGAATTACCATTTGATGGAGGATGAATGGGTCCTACAAAATCCAATCCCCATTTATCAAATGGAGTGATTACTACCTAGGGATAAAGAGGCATCTCATCAGACTTTGTTGGGCTTTGGAATCTATCACACTTCCTTGTATATCTGCCTGCATCCTTATGAAGTTTGGGCCAGTAATATCCTATATTAAGGATCTTCATTGTTGTCCTCTTGGCTGCAAAATGCCCTCCACAGGGTTCATTGTGAAATACATACAATATATCATATGTCTCATCTTCCCTTACACATCTCCTCATGACATGGTCTGGTCCAGTGTAAAACAAATAGCTTGTAATCCATGAAAAAGGAAAGGTTTTCTCAATGAGTACCCTTCTCTCTTTTGGAGAGAAGTGAGGAAGAACTCTCCCTATAACTAGGTAATTGGCTATGTTAGCATACCAAGGTGCATGCACAATAATTGAAAACAAATGTTTATCAGGGAAAGAGTCATCAATGACTTTATTATCTTATGATGTAGTCAGTCTAGAAAGAAAATCTGCTACAACATTTGCTCTTCCTAGCTTATCAACAATGGTAATGTCAAGCTCCTACATCAACAACAACCATCTTGCCAGCCTGCCTAAAATGAGGGGCTTATTCATGAGGTATCTTATTGCTGCATGATTTGTATGAATAAAAATATGATACCCTATTATGTAGTACCTAAATTTTTAAGGGCATAAATGACTGCCAACATTTCTTTTTCTATCACATTGTAATTGAATTCAACTCCTTATAAGTTTTTGCTAACAAAATAAATAACATTCTCAATTGTTCCTTCTTTTTGTCCCAATATAGGTCCTACAACATAGTTTGATGCATCTGTATGAATGTGAAAAGGAAGTTCCCAATTAGGACCTTTGAGTACTGAAGCATGGGTTAAAGCTACTTTTAGATCAGAGAATGCCTTGTCACAGTCTTCTGTCCACTGGAATTCAGCATCCTTAGTGAGAAGATTGTATAGTAGTGCTGCCATTTTGCTGAAATCTTTGATGAAATGCCTATAGTACCTTGCATGACCCAAGAAATTCCTAAGATCTTTTTGCTTTGCAGGAATAGGTAGATTGGTGATTACTTCAATCTTGGTCAGGTCTACTTGAATGCCCTTTTTAGAGATGTAGTGCCCAAGGACTACTCCTTCCTACATCATCATGAAACACTTCTAAATGTTCAAGGACAGGTTATGATCTTGAAATCTATGTAAGACCTTCCTTACATTTTCTAGGGCTTCTGTAAAATCAACACCATAGGTAGTAAAATAATCCATATAAATCTCCATGCAATCATGTGAGATGTCTAAAAATATGCTAATGACTGCCCTTTTAAAAGTTGCAGGTGCATTACACAAACTAAATGGAAGCACAAAGTAGGAATAGGTCCCCCATGGATAGGTAAAGGTGGTCTTCTATTGATCCTCAAGGGCAATTTGTATTTGGTTGTAGTCACTGAATCCATCTAGAAAAGAAAAATATTGCTTTCCTGCAAGGGATCCAACACTTGGTCTATGAAAGGAAGGGGAAAATGATTCTTGTTGGTGGTAGAGTTGAGATCCTTGTAGTTAACACAAATTCTCCACTTCCCTCCCTTTTTGGGCATAATCACCAATGGGGACACCCACTGACTGTCTAAGATGGGGTAGATTAATCTTGCATCCAATAATTTTTTAAGTTCTCCTTTGACAACCTCCCTCAATGCAGGGTTGATTCTCCTTTGTGGTTTCCTTATTGGTGTGCAATCATCTCTGATATATATATCGTATGAGTATAGAGCTTGGGGTCCAATCCCTTCATGTCATGGTAGTCCCATGCAAATGCATGTTGGTGGGTCTTAAACAAGTTTTTTAAGGACAACTGTTGCTCTCGGTTCAACTTGCTATTAATATTTAGATGTTTTCCTTCTAACACTTGCACTTGTGTGGTTAACTCTACCATAGCAGCTTCACTAATACTTGGCATTTTTAGTTCATGTGGTAGCAATGTATGGAGCATATTGGTTGTTGTAGGAAGTTTTGTTGCAGGAAGAGCTGGCATAAATGTCTTCATTGAACTAGCAGAACCAGATTCATGAGTAGATGACTCTTCATGCACCTCACAACGGTTCTGAATTATGTGGGACAACCTTCATCTTCCTCTTGTAGTTGCATGAAAGAGATTTTGCCTAACATCATAAGTTGTGCCAAAGAATTGACTTCATCGGCCTCTTCTCCAACATGTGGCCATATGGTGTTATCCATGTCATGGGATGGTCGAGCTAGAGGGTAGAGAACAAGCTTTTTGGTGCTCTTCCCATTAGAAATGGTCATGTCTCCTGACTAACATCCAATGTAGACATCTATTGTGGCTAACCATGGCCTCCCTATGATAATGGGGTACCTTCCTAGTGTAGCTTTAGGAGAAAGAATCATAAAATATGTTGGATACTCCCAAGAATCTAGAGTTACCACAAGGTCCTCTACTATACCATCAGGTTTGATAGTGGAATTTTCAGCAAGCCGCAAGATAGTAGGAGTAGGTCTCATGTTTGCAACATTTAGTTGTTGCAGGATATCTTTAGTCATCACATTTATTGTTGCTCCCAAGTCAATAAGAGAATTCCTTATTTGGACTCCATTCATGACAACTCCCACCATAGGGCTACTTGGGTTAGTGTACTTAGGGACTGTAACTTTTCCAACCATGATGCCTGCTAATTGTCCTACTACATGAACCGTGGTGGGGTTCTTCTTTTTCCTCCTTGTATTTTTGAGGCATGCTTCTTTGATTGTTTTTCCATATATAGGACATCTTTTTTGGCTTGAAACAAAGATATCTTGACACATATGTGTTCAAATGATCCAAAATTTCAAAGGTTGTTTCCTCATTTTCTTCTTTCTGTTTAGAAACCTCTAACCTTTGAAGAAATGGTGGATCTTGGGTAGTCTGCTGAACTAGGATTGGTTCAAGATTTTTAGGAACGCTTGGCTGAATTAGTACATTCAAAGGCTCCTCTTCTTCTACAGGAAGCTTAGTGATGATAGGAGTGGAAGGAGTTGACAAAGTAGTTCTTGAACGTAGATGGATGTCACATACACTCACAACATATGTAGGGAATTGATTAGGATCTGCAGAGTATACTAGTTGTTGTTTTGGTTTGTTATTTGTGTTAGGTGTGGGTTGAGCTAGTAATTGAGTAGGTCTAGGTGTGCTTGAACTTGAGCTAGTAGGAGGAGGCATTATAGCAAGTTGTTGGGGCTGAGAAGGTGGCTGCATGTAACTAGTTGACTAGTTTGGCCATTGTTGTCCTCCCCTCCATTGGGATGTTTGCTGCCAATTTCTTGGAGGTGGATACCAAGTTCCCTGAAACTGTTTCCAATTCCCCTATGGTTTATGCCACTAGGATGGAGAGTTTTGGTGATTGGGCAAAGTATTTGGTGGGTTATTCCAAGGCTGCGGTGGATATCTTTCATAGTTGGTTTCCATTGGTTACCGGATGCATAAGAATTAAAATAAGGCCCAACAAAAGATAATGGATCTAGTGACATACCTTGTCTTGGATCCCAGGGTCTCCTTTGTGCAATGTAGTAGACTTGATCATCATCACCCTGGATTGGCTTGAACTCAGGTGGGATCTACTTGCTATCAATGTTAGCCACCATTTTGCATTTGCAGTCCTTCTTCTTTTGTCTGCAATGAGGGCAATATTTTGCCAATATTGTCTCTGCCTCCTCATGCTTCTTCTTTTCTTGAAGTGTATCCAGTTGGGTAGCTAGATTGTTTATGACGTCTTGCTTAAAATCTACCAACAAGTGAGTAATCTCCATCCTTGATACTCCATTGGTGGATGATTTACCCATAGAGGATCAGTAACCTCTTCCTTTCTTTGAAGCTGCCCTGGAATAGTTCTGACATATTTTCTTAATATCATCCCAAGGAACTTGGGTGATATCTCCTCCCCCATCAGGTCCAAAGCATTAATGCAACTGTCATTGATTCCTCTCAGGAAGAGCAACTTTTGAAATTATTCATTGAGTGTATGATGTGGATATTTTTGTAGGAAAAACATAAACCTTGAAATGTAATCCTCCAAACTCTCATCTTCCTTCTACTACATCCTAAAGATGTCATCTCCTCTCATGTCACTCCCCTTGCAATATTCCTCATACTTCTCAAGGAATTATTTTTTTCATGCCATCTCAAGTCTCCACCGTATTTTTTCCTAAGCTCATAAACCATCTCAATGCAACTTCTTTCAAAGTGGTAGGAAACAACTTAAGCCTATGAGCATCAGTGGTATAGTCATAGCTTCTACAGAGGATATCAAACTCAAATAGGAAAGTGTCAAGATCTTCTGTGACAAGTCCATAGAACTTATGAAGGACTGAAGCAGGGATATTTTTGAGGTTGTCAACTTCATTCTGATGAGCAATGGTGAACGGAAAAGTTGGTTGGTTAGGTTTGTTTTTGTGTCTATTCTCATTATTCTCATCGCCCATGTCTGCTTGATGAAGTTCCAAAGCAAGGTGATTCTTAATCAAATTTTGGTCTTCAGAGGAAGTGTTAGAATTGGTTAGATTGGGAAATGCATCATCAAAAGGGTGTGCTTCTTCTTCTTCTTCGTCCCTTGACAAATTTGAATGTTCAACTAGCTGGAATGGATTAGGGTCATTAGGAAGGAATCTCCCATGAGCATCTCTTCTCCTTCATCTATGCATTTGGTATCTCACACAAAGAATTGGTGAAAGAATAGGGGTTCATTACTTTCCTAAGTGATGGGTATACTAAGAGCAACCTTTCAGAAATACTACAACAAGAAAGAAACTATCAATGAATCCAAAGAATTTCCTAGTTTGAAACCATCCCCAACAACGATGCCAAAAATGTTGGCCTCCTATAATGGTTTAATAACTAAGCCTTTAGGGATGTGACTTAGAGATTAAGCATCTGCACTAAGTAGCTATCTTACTCATCACAAAGGTGCATTTCACATTTCAATCTAGGGATGTAAACTTGAAATGGGTCAGCACTGTATGTGCACTAGGACTTCATTGCAATCATCCATAAACTAGGAAAGAAACAATGTTGGAAATGAAGTGTTGGAAAGAAATCAACTTGAATACTGAGCATAAATCAACATCTACACTAAGCATTAATCAACTAGACTGAAATTGAATGACAGAAATGGAAATTCCAGCAAACAGATAGGAAACTACTATGTCTGCCTTGGCTGTAGGAATAGTCATAGAACAAAATTTTAGTGGCTGCAGGAACAAACAGTTGCTAAAACTGGAACTAACTACTAAATAGAAAATGACTTCTAGACTAACAAATGAAATTATCAACAAGTGGGCCCCCTTGGATGAGTCTCCCTTACACTAACTTAAATGCAACAACTCAAAATATCATTTTTTTAAAAGCATAAGTACAACATCTTAGCCATAGAACTGTAAAACTAGAAATATGAGTACAAACTCAAAATGCCCAACCTTATCAAAAGGAGCATTTGACCATTATTTATATAGAAAAACTATTGACTAACCCTAACTACCTAGGCAATCGACTCCATCAAAATAGGAGGGTGCCACTTATTGAAAGCATAGAAAAAGATGGAGGAAGTTATGCATGCACTAAATTGGTCAAAGCAAACTTGCTTCAATAGGAGTCTAACACAACACACTCCCTAGATTTTCTCAACAACAAATATGACCATTAAAAAAGATAGTTACATTCTTTTTGTTCGAATTAGGAATTTCCCTCCATGAGAGTTCTCCTGCTTTGACTTCTTAATGATCAACTTCTTGTCTTCTTAGTAACCGACCAGCTAGCAAGAATTTCTCCCACATAGTAGGCTTTGTTGACATCAAATTTTGAGTGGAAACCTACAAAATAGCATTAGCACGCATAAACAAATGTATATCTACAATTACCTTAGTAACATTCATTCAACTACTTGTAAATTCAACATAAGTAATCCACATAGTATGATAATGTCATTAAAGTCACATAAATAAACTTATGCCCAGGGTCTATGGTTTTAAGGGAATAACATAGAAAATGTCAACAACCTAGTGTCAAAGTCTATGATAACAACGACAAATAGATAATAGAATCTTATCAAAATTTAGCCATTAAATGAGCTCATTAGTGCTCCTAGAATAGGTACCATAGTGAAAACCAGGAAAATAGGCGCTATGTTTGAATAAGACTCACATCATTATCTATCAGTATTATTCATGAAATTCACCAATTCATCCCATAATAAAAACATGTATTCAACCATGGCTTATTACTGATTGAGGAAAGTAGTCTTGCCTCCAATTGGGGGAAACTTCCCCAAGTTGGTCATGGATTAAATCTTAGAATGTCCTATCATTTGAAAAATAGAAAAAATAAAAACATTTGACAAACCACACAAATTAAAAACATTTGAAAAAACAACAAAAATCAAAAACGTAATTTGAAAAACATAAAAAACAAAACAACATCGTTGGGTTATTCTTTCACTCAAATAGTCTAATATATCAACATTTACTTGAACCTCACAACTAGTTCGAGTATATTTCCCACTACATATCCTCTAGACACAAAAGTGGAATATCAATCCAGGTTAGAAATGTTGTTTAAAATCCCCAAAACAAGTTTAAGCTTTGAGTCAACTGGTTGAACTACATGGTCTTTGTGTGTACAATGTAGGCAAGGCTTAACAACCCTTGAGATCGTAGGTCAGTTCCCTTAGGTTTCTATCATGCTTTATTTCAACTTAGTCAAAAAATTCAAAATTCAAAATTCAAAAATAGTAAAAAAATACAAAATCCAAAAAATTCACAAAACATAAAAGGTTAAAGACATTCAAACCAAGTGAACTATGAGCCTTTGCATGTACAACGCAGGCAAGACTTATCTTTGATGAGCCCTTGAGGCCCTAATTTAGTCCCCTGAAAACAACAAAAACAACACCACAAAACTTAAAAAATCAAAAAGACTTACCCCATAACCAAAACCCGCAATAAAATTTTCACCCATAATAAACAAATCATTGCACTCACCCTTTGAAAAAACAGAAAAAGAAACAAAAGAAACAAACAAAAAACTAGAACTTTCAAGCAAACAATCACAAAGATTTGATTGCAAAACAAACAGAAACAATGTTAAAGTATTGCCTACATATCTTTTGACAATTCACCAACATTCTGAGATATGTCTTAACAGATCCATTCCTATGATAGACATGTTCAACAACAGATAATTGTCCTGAAACCTCAAAAAAATATGGTAATTAATACTACAACTTTTTTTTTTATCTTTTTTTAGTCTTATTTATATGATTTAATTTATTGACTCATTCCCAGGATCTCATGAGGATATTCATAAGGATTTAGAGAAGAAGAAATAGGGGAAATTGAGTGTCATTTCAATTTGTTGTTTGTAAGATATTTTTGTAATACTACCATGGCGAATACTTGCTTTATTTAGTGTATAATTTTTTTGAAATAATTCGTGAATAAATTGCATGTTAGGTGTTGTATACCTCTTTGTGTAATTGGTTCAAAAAGTTCTTAAACACAACCCAACTATATACTTTAAACAAAGTTTTCGTATGTCCGGTATAAGCAAGAATTCTCTTTGTTTGTGGAGTGAAAGTCCATGCAATGGATACAAAGTCACCTTGGTCATTAATACCCTGGTGCATTGTATTTGTTAATGCCAAAATTTGATAAGCAATAGCCTTATGGGAAACTTAGTTAATGGGGGAACCAATTGTACTAAACTGAGTAACCACTGGGTTTTTTAAGAAGTTGGCTTCTTCTGTAATTGGGGATTCAGAATGGAAAAAGGAAGCAAATATAAAAAAATAAAGATCTAACTAAGACGATGAGCCAAGATGTAGATGTAGGCACAATAAATCTATATTTTGGATGAGATTTAAGGGCCCGTTCAACAATTTGCATGTCCCAAAATAAAGGAAATCAAATATGAAAACTTGAATAATTTATCCAATAATATAAAATAACTCTCATACACATTTACTAAAAAGAAGAGTCAAATACATGGTCTAAATCAACAAACTTATATTGAAATGCAAATAAATTACTCAGTACAATAATGGCACAATATAATGTTTTGTCAAATAGCTGAAAAAATAGAAAGGTCGAACAATGGCACAATATGTGAGTCTTATACAATAATCTAAAAACAATACAAAAGGCCTAGTGTCTTTCACAAATTTTTTCGTATGTTCTGAACTCATTTCTGGAAGGAAGAATCAATGTATATAGAAAATAATCCCACTACTAGAAAACCAGCAACATAAAAGATTCCTCCATCACGAGCAATGATGCCCAAAGCAATGATTTTCCTAGGGTTGTTGCAATAGAAAAAGATTATGAGCCATAGAACGCAATCACCCTTGAGCCAAATGCATCCTCTGCAAATGATGGCGGTGGTCCTAGAATAAAAGCAAAACCTCGTACAGACATATGTTGCTCACCCATGAAGTTAGGACATGTGGCAATATGGTGGGGCTCATTGCTCGCTCTTTCCTTCCCTTTGATGAAATCCCCGCTGAGAAGACACATGGAGAAGTCTTCATTGCTAGTGTTGACTGTGGGGTCTGCTAAAAGTGTATGTGGAACGATGCTACGTGGCACTCGGGAAAAGCTCGGTTGAGAAGTGAAGGGAAGTAGATGACAAATGCCTGTGTTGTTGACACATGGAAGCATGGCGAGGTTCAAAAGAGGAGTGAAGGAAGAAATCCTTGCGAGGAGTGCACAGTGGACATGTAGTGGCAGTGGGTCAAGTTCTTCAAAAAGTGGCTAGGGAATATTCAAATGTATGGGGCACAGGCCAGACCTAGCAAAATAGTATATCAACCCGAAGGGAGCTCGAGGGATTTCATATCCACAACTTTTGATGACTACCAGGGGCGTTTCTCCTGCAGAGTGAGGAACCCAAAAAATTTTGGTTCAAAGACCAGAGTCTTATCCATTGGGCGATGTAATCAGAGCTTTGAGAGATCGGTTTGCAAAGGTAGCCAGTTGGCCTCAGATGGTGTTGATATGTATTGCTGATTCTCTTGCACTTCATGCAAATTGATCACTTCTTTGAATGGCAGCTTGATGGACATCTGGTCCCAAACTTGAGTTGAAAGTGCAGTCGCACTATCTGATGAGTGACACCCTCATTATCCTCAACAATGAGGGGTTGACTAAAGCTTTGAAAAGCAGATATGTCATGTTGCTTCTCCTCAATCTTCATTGCAAACTGCTCCGCTGTGGCCACCGAATCATCAGAGAGAAACAGGGAGGGCAGACCCATCTAAGTTAGTTGGGAGAATTTTGCCTACATGTTGTTCATAGTTTGGCACAGTGTGGCAACGCACTCGCTAGCATGGTGGATGGTTGTGTGGCAACGAATGAACTCTTTTGTTGTTTTGGTAGCTAATTTGTGGTCCTTGATCCTCGCACTCACTAAGTCCTCATTCAGCACTATGTACAGGTTATCTAACAACTTTTCTGCCTTAGGAACCTTCTCTGTGATGAATTGTGGGAATCGCTCAATTATTCTGCGAACCTCCCTACTCAAACTTGATGCTTCCGCAATGAATTGAAGTGTCGGCTAAAGATTCAGGTAGAAAGCTTTGACCTTTTCCCAATATGAAATATCTAGTTGTTGGGCTACTTGAAGGAGGTTCGACTAGGCAATAAGGGGTTGGGGAAGATTCTTCAAAAGACCAATCTCCTCATCCTTTGAACCAACATCCTGTGTCAGTTTTTCAATCCTCTTATTTGCAACAAAAAGTTCTTCCTGTAGGGTTCTCAGATCAGAAATCCATTTTTCTTCAGGCTGGCTTCTATTTGCTTCTTCCCTTTTGAGGGAAAGCTTCACTCACTATATTTCCTTCTCAACTTGAGCCTGTCAGCCCTGGAAGTTTGTGTCCTTTTTCTGCATTCTTTGCTCTAATTGAGCGCATTGATGCTGAAACTCCTCATTCTTTCATTGCATCTCTTGCTTCACCTGAGCCAACTGGTCCTGTAATTCTTAGTTTTTCTACTGCAGCTCGGCTACCAGGTTGGAATCTCGGGATTGCAACTTTGTGAGTTCCTCCCAGAGTTTGGCCTGCTCTATCTATGCTTGTTGTGACAAGCACACAAATTCGACATCCCTTGCCTTGTTCTTTTCCAGTAGGACTTCAATTCTCTCCTTGACAATTTTTAGCTCTTCTTCCTTCTTTAACTGGTGACCAGACTTAAGGAAGTCGGTGGTCACCACTCGCCGTGTCTCCTCCATGAGCTCAAATTTATCTTGTGGCTAGGATATGCTCAAATCCAATCCCATAACATGGATGGTGTGGTCTTCAGGTGGTATCTCCCCTTGTGGTTTGATGATGGTTGGATGCATGGTTACAAAATGCAGCTATTGTTGACCCTCATTGAAAAGTGTCAGCACCTTTGGCTCAACTGAGCTTTTAGCATCCTTGTCCCTTTGCTTCTAGAGCCCGAGAGCTTGTGCTTGTTTTTTTTATCAACCTCCGACAAAAATTCTGCGAGTGACCTAATGAGCTCGCCCATGAAGGGTGCACCATGAGGAAGAGTGATAAACTGTCGTTAGGTCCCATTACTTTAGAATATAATATTCAATTTGTCAACCAGGTAGTGTTCAAGGAAATATGCAATAGAAGAGGTTTGGAGTATCTCCCTCATGTTTCCTAACTTTTGAGAACAACTTAAGATTAAGTCTAACTTCGAATTGTTTAACTTATAAAACTGTAAAGTAATTTATTCCTAAGAAAACAGAAAATGCTTGAACTGGAAGCATAAATAAAATAATTTAGAAAGCATAATAACTAAATTGAAAAGCACAGAAACGACTAAACTAAGAAACTAAAAAAATTATAAAAGCATAAAAACTTATAGCAATCCATAAAACATTTTCTTAACAATAAAGATTCTAACAGTGAATAATAGAAACTATGGAAGTGAAAAAGATAACAAATACTTCAGAACTAAAATTTCATAACAATAAATTTAATGAATCTCTACAGAACAACATTATAATAATAGAGAACACTTATCTACTCCTTTCGAGTGGCCAGCTTATGGGTTAACATGTTCATTCTCAGCTCACATTCACAACTATTTCAAAAACACTTCTATCAATCATAGTTATCATTCATGACTCATAACTCATAATTTTAGATAACAATCTCTTTATTCATAAACCTTGGAAACATTCTGACAGTATAACATTACTTTTCACAGTATATTTTACTTCTAAAGATCGTATCTTTTATAGAGAAACTATAACTACATCCTATATTTCATATGGTATAGATAACCATTGAAAATATCTAGAACAGATCTACGAATAACTCGTATATCTTTAATCCTATTACACAGTATTTAAGAGGCTCAAGTCGAGCCATAAAGTCTTTAATTCAAAGGATAACAGAAATAACAACTTTAAAAACAACTACATCTCTGGTCCATCACCTTGAAGTTTCGAAGCATATTTCCAGCATACATCTTTTAACTGTTTTGGAGCACATGCTAGATGGATGCTTCAATCTACAACTTTGATTGACCTATTATTATCTACAAAACACTTAAAACAACCCATTAAATCTGTATTGGAAAATTACTTTAGGAAATCAAAAGAAATAAAGTTTATACAAGTTCTTACTAAAATTAAGCAATTATTTCTCCTAAAATTTAATTAATTGGTAGAGGATAGAGATTTGCATGTATGAACAGGGTCTTTATGGTATTATCATGATGAGGTTATTTTTACCTCGTCATTTCCTACCCTTCCTAGCTCTTGGTAGGTCCTCCTGTCCCCTGATTATAACTCTGCCCTCTACTCCCTTCTTCATATTGTGCACTGATATCATACAAATCTTTTGCTGTGACATCAAATTTTATAGGGGAATTGTGGAAACCTCCATGAAAAGCAACTCCCCATTTCCATTCATTGAAAAATTTGTCATCCTGATCTATATTAATATGAAAAGAAGGGGTTGGATATAGCAGTAAAAGAGGTCTATACCTCATTACTATCCATTTTGTTATGAGATCTCCTAAAATTTTGGCCAAAGCATTTGCTCTTCTGAAGGACCATTTGAGACCAAGAGGAGAGATCACTTCTCTTTTCTTTAGATATATAGGTAGTGGAGTGTATCTCTCTTCACATGCATGCCAAGCCCTGCCAACCAATTTTTTCCCTTGTTCTATAAAATGATTATAAAAAACTCAAAGGCTATCATCATACCTTTCCTTCATTTTCTCATCTAGCAAAAGAGCTACAAATGTCTTTTTAAAAGTTGTTGGTCTACTATTTGGAGATCTCATTTGAAGTCCTATACTTTTCTCTACTTGAACATATTCTTTATTACGTTCTTGCCAATAGATTTGATTCTACATAGTAGACAATAAAGATCTTAATTGCATTTCCCCCACAAAAATATTAACAAAGAAATCAGTATGCTTTTCTAACAAAAGATCATGGGTAAAGAATTCACAGAGCATATCTTGCTCCTCGGGCTTTGAGTCTGCAAATGTTTTAAAAAATTCTTTATCATTAGGTTCATAAGGCTGATCATTGTAAATTATAAGCAATTTCCATCTAAAACATTGTTCATTCAAAAACATGGAATACAATCTGGATGGTCTCCTACAGGATAAAAAAAATTCAGCTATTTGACATGCATCCTATTTCCCCTTATAAGCTTTATGAAATGCTTCTCTTAATAACACCATTTCCATTTTCAATATGTTATTCTCAACTTGTGTATTCCTTAGGAAATAGCACTATTCCATCCATTTCATTAATAATGGAGGAATTTGAATTTGGAACCATTCAGTTACCGTTGGCTCGGTTTGAACTTCTCTAGATTCCATCATTGGTTTACTTGTGCTTCCTTGCAAGTCCTGCTTTAATTCTATAATCTTACTAAGAGAAGCATTTAATTCTTCCTTCTGTCTTTTCTTTTCCTCTTCAAAGGCTGAAAACATGAGCATAAAATTTCCTTTTAAATTTTGAATTTCTTTATTTAATCCATCCCTATGTATCCTATTTTCCTCATTACAATTCTTAATTTGCATTTGCAGCTCACTAATAGATGTATCTTTTCCCTGCATTTCCAACTTTAAATCCTGAATTTCTTAATCCCTTTTATTTATTTCAGTCTTATACACCATTATTTCCTCTTGTTGTAATTCCATCTTTTCCTTATTTTAATGCAGCTGACTTCTTAACTCTTCTATCTCTAATTTCAATTTTTCCAATTCTATGTTAATATTTTCAATCTCAACAACTTTATTAATAACTGGAGACAATTTTCCTATTATACTGTCATCAATCTCCATAGGAAGTGGAGATTGTCCCCCTTTTGTTTCCTTTTCTTCTTGTTCTACAACTTCTGCTTTAGATTCCAAGTGAAAATGTACTTCAACAGACATTTCTTTTTTTGAAGATTGGTGAATTGACTCCTCAATTTCCAAGTTTTTCTTTTGCTTTTTAGATTTTGACTTATTCTCTTTACTCTGTGCTGGGGTTTCTACAGATCCAAAGGATAATCTTTTACTCTGCCTTAAAGGAGGAGTATCCTGATAATTTAAAATAGTTGGATCATTTAGAAGAATAGTTCTTCTTTTCATTTTCTTAACAGGGTAAGTATCCACATTTGGATTCACTATCTCTACATCTTCTATCTGGGCCGGAGTTTCAAACTCATCATTTCTAAATTCTAGCACTTCCTCACCAACTATGGTAGGAATTTGGGGTTTAGGAGCCATAGGGTCTTCAAGGGAAATTGCTCTAGAAGGTAAAGCAACTTGTTTTGAAGATTCTCCTAATTCTAACTTCCTTCCTGACGTAGGCATATCAAACTTCCCCAAAAAAAATTCCCATTTGCTTTTAGGTTTCTTATGGAAATGATATTTACAAATCAATTGAATTAACCCATGATGTTTTAATGGCCCTGAACCAATTTTGTATCTCTCTATTGAAGAATTAATAGAATCATTCAAGAAATGAGGAAAATTAACCCTTAGAGTAGGGTCTTCCTTCCCATGCCGCAAATGTGTTAACATGTGAAATGTTGGTCCTACCGCAGTGGTGAGTTGACCTTCATAAGTAAAATATCTAATAATCCATGCAACAATAGTACCCTAGGGTTCTAATATAGAAGCTCGTTGAAACCCTTATTTTGTCCCCTAGTGCTGACAACTATCATGGGTTGAGGATCTCCCTATCTAAGGAACAATTCTGATAATTTTTGATATGTAGTTTGTGTGGTTTCAAATATTTTAATGCCAGAATCTTCTAACCCTGAAATAGAAGAGATAATTTTTTAACTCACCTTGAAATGCTTCCCATGCAGAATCACCTGAACATTAGAGTAATTTTCCACAAATTCATTCACCAGCTTTTCATTATACCCTTCGAATTTCCTGACAAAATCCAACCAGCCCACTTCTTCAAATAGCTGAGAGATGTTACTTAACCCCAATAGCTTTTCTACAGAAGTCGGCTTAGATTTCTTCTTTGTATTGCCCATTTTTTTCTCTCTTGCTTACCACCTTGCTGAAAAATTCAATAATGCAAAGGACTTGTGCACTGATATATATATTTTTAAATATGATCAGATTGTAATCATTTACTCTACTCTTGCTCAGAGCTTGCTGTGTAATCATTTCAATTTGCATGAAGGGCCACAAAAAGAGTAGCATACTTAACAATTAATCACCAAGTGGCTCAATTTACTAAATTGGGAAAGGAAACTCTTGCCAATCAATCATATTTTATTCGAAAATAACTACTTATTTAAAGCAAAAATTTGTATTTACTTCCATTCCATGATCGCTTGAAGATCTTATACCTCTACTGATTTGACAGGATGATGCAAGGGTATTAGCTAAGGTGATGGTATAATTATTATGATATGAATGAGGAAGCTCATGGATGACGAAGTCATTAATGAAGACAGGCTATTGCGACGACTTTTGTTTATAATGGCAAAAGAAGGAACATGTACCAATGTACGATAATAAAAGCATCGAGAAAGATTTGAAAAAATTTCTAGAAAGAGTTTGGCGAGATGAAAAATAAATAAGTTTCGGAGCACGCGTAAAGCATGCATTTGGACAAAGAAAGTGGTTAAAGTTTTGGAGCATGCATAAGGAATGCATTAGGAGCTTGGAAAATGGATAAGTTCCGGAGCATCACCAAAAGATGCAACCGAAACAGTAACCGAATGAAAGTTTCATAGCATCATCGAAAGGTGCATTTGGAACAACAACTAAATGAAAGTTCTGGAGCATCGTCAAAAGATTCAGCCAGAGCAGCAACCAAATGAAAGTTCTGGAGCATCATTGAAAGATGCAGCCAGAGCAACAACTAGATGAAAGTTCTGGAGCATCGTCAAAAGATGCAAATGGAACAAACACTAGATGAAAGTTCTGGAGCATCATCAAAAGATGCAGCCGAAGTAGCAACCAGAGAGAAGAAGATAATGAACACCACTTAACTCAAAGTTTGAGAGTTATATCATTCCACAAGAACATCCTTCCAACATGGTAGGTTGAAGAGCAAGTTCCAGAGCATCGGGCGTTCAAACCGTCAAGTTCCAGAGCATTGGCCAACTAAATGATCAAGTTTCGGAGCATCTTGGAATGGTGCTCCGGAAGTTTTTATTCCTTTATGAGAGGTCCTACAGAATGAAAACACGTTTTAAGTTTGAAAATTTATGAAAAAATGCTTTGAAAACAAATTGGGTACACATGTCTTTTTATTACAATTTTTTTTAGATAACAATAAACATTAAATCAAATAGACTCTACCTTGGCAGAGTCAATGCATTGGATCTCTCCTTGCATTTCTACCGGTTTTGTAAATTCTTCTTTATTAACTGGTTTATGGTAAATACGTAGGTGATGACCATTAACTAAGAGAGTTCATAAATCACCATCAATAGGTTTTAACTGAACTGTGTCATTCGAGAAAACCTTAGAGATTTCATATGGCCCCAGCTAATGAGTTATGAGTTTTCCTTTATGGTCTTTATATCTTGAATCAAATAGCAAAGCCCAATCACAATTATTAAATTCTCTCTCTTTAATATATTTGTCATGCCAAGCTTTTTGTTGATGTTGAACTAATTTTGTTTGATGAACAACATCTAGACAAAGCTCATCCAACTCATTTAACTATAAAACTTGTTCTATTTGAGCTCGTTTCAAATCTAGACCCAACTCCATAGCTATACATAGGGTTTGAAGTTCAAATTCAATGGGAAGAAGAGGTTTCTTTCCAAAAACAAGCTCATAGGGACTGAATCCAGTTGTAGATTTCCATGTTGTATTGTACGCCCAAACGGCTTCAAGCAATTTCCTATCCCAATCTCTTCTTCCTGAAGAGACAGTTTTTGTCAGTATGTTTTCTAATTCCCTATTAGTCACCTCTACTTGACCATTTGCTTGAGGGTGATAGGGGGATGACTTCTTATGGCTCACCTGAAAAATGGTCTGTAAATGCTAGGAGAACTCTAGACATAAATTGGGGTCTCTGATCTATAACAATAGTTCGGGGGGCTCCAAATCGATGAAAAATTTTGTTATAGAGAAAATCAACAACTTGCTCTTCTCTAGCAACTCATAAAGCTTGAACTTCTGCCCATTTTGTTAGATAATCGGTACAAACTAATATATATTCTTTCCCTTAAGAGGAAGGATCTATGGGGCCAATAAAATCTAACCCCCATTTTTTGAATGGTTCCAAAGTTACCTAAGGCTGCAAAGGAACTTTTGTCGAAGTAGTTGGTCTTCCTACTCTTTGAAATTCGTCACAATGATGAACATAATTCTTAACATCTTTATGCATTGAAGGCCAATAATATCCAACACCTAAAATTTTATGAGAAGTTCTTTTTGCAGAATAATGACCCCCTGAAGGATCATCATGACAGGCCCTTAGAATACTAAAAGTTTCATCAGCCCTGACACATCTTCTCAAAACCATATCAGGTCCACAATGAAATAAAATCCCATTAATCCATTTAAATGGTGCACACTCTCGAATAAGTCTCTTCCTTTATTTTGATGTAAATTCAAGAGGTACTTTAGAAGTAGCTAAATAGTTGGCAATATTAGCAAACCAAGGAACCTTTATAGAGATCGAAAACACATTTTCATATGGGAACTCATCTTGTACAGGTGCTCGATCACCCTCTTCTTGTTTGATTCAAGATAAAAAGTCTACCACCTCGTTAAATTTTCCTGGCTTGTCAAGTATTGTCACATTGAACTCTTGAAGAAGTAGTAACCATCTCATTATTCGACCATTAACAATAGGTTTATTCATTAAATACTTTACAACTGAGTGATCTGTATAAACTGTAACTTTATATCGTGTAATATAATGACGAAATTTTTTGATGGCATGAACCACCGCTAAGAATTCTTTTTCTGTTGTCGTGTAGTTTCTCTTAGCAGATGTTAGGTTTCTGCTAATAAAATATATGGCATATTTACCCCCATCCTCATCTTCTTGCGCTAATACTGCACCAATTGCATCATCCGAAGCATCTACATAAATGTGAAAGGGAAGACTCCAATTTGGTCCACGTAGTAAAGGAGCAAAGAAGCTTTCTTTTATCATTTCAAATGATTGTTGACACTCAAACATCCAATTAAACTCCACATCTTTTTGGAGGATAGAAAACATAGGGGCTGCTATTTTACTGAAGCTTTCTATGAACCTTCTATAATATCCAGCATGTCCAAGAAAAATTCGTACATCTGTTTGTGTATGAGGTACAATCAATTATTGTATGAATTCAATTTTTTTAGGATCAACTTCTATTCCTTCTGAGGAAATGTGATGGCCTAAGACTATTCCTTGTTCCACCATTATTAAACACTTTTCATGGCTAAGAGACAGCTGATTTTTGCTCACAAACCTCCAAAACCCTATCCAAGTTTTGAAGAGCTTCATCATAGGTTGAACCATATACTGTGAAATCATCCATATAAACCTCTACACAATCATTGACAAGTGCTACAAATATAGCCAAAATGGCCCTCTGAAAAGTCGTTGGAGCATTACAAAGTCCAAAAGGAAGAACTCGGTGTGCATATGTACCCCAAGGATAAGTAAACATTATCTTATCTTGGTCTTCTGGTGCTACCTGAATTTGGTTGTAACCACTAAATCCATCTAAGAAAGAAAAATATTTCATCCCATCCAAATTGTCCAAAACCTGGTCAACGAATGGTAAGGGAAAATAATCTCTAAAGGTGGCTTTATTAAGCTCTCTATAATCCACACAAATTCTCCACTTGCCATTTTTCTTTGGTACAACTACCATGGGTGACACCCACTTACTATCTAACATAGGATAAATGAATCCTGCATAGAGGATTTTCTCAATCTCTATTTTGACAAGATCCTTTAATGAGGGGTTGAGTCTCCTTTGTGGTTGATGAACAAGTCTTATATTAGGATCGGTATAAATGTGATGAGTACAAACACTCGGGTGAATCCCCCTCATGTTTGTATAGTCCCAAGCGAAAGCTTTAGACCTTTTTACTAGCACATTAAATAATTTATCCTCTTGTATTTCTGTCAACCAACTATTGACATTCACAGTTTTTCCTAGTAATAACATAATTGTTTTTGTTCCTGGATAGGCCGAAGTGATAGTATGTATTGGTTGTAACAAAGTGTTAAGAGGACAACTATGAGGTATAAGTCAGTGAAATCTTGTAATATCATCAAAGAAATAACTTGCTCTAGGAATCATATTAGCCAAGGGACAAGGCATCCCCATGGTAACATAATTATGTTCCATCCCACTTATATCAATCAGTTGTCCCAAAATTTCTGGTATATCCTCTATTACTTCTTCACTCGAACCTATAGGAAAATGTGCAACCTCATTCACTAACTCATCCTCTAATTCTTCTCCATGTTGTTTAATCACTACCATGGCCAAGGAGGCCAAGCTATCTTTCCCACTAAATTCTTTTGGTTCATCAACCCATACTTTATTATATTCAGTAGGCTTAGTAGGAGGATATAAAAATAAACGTTTACTATCTGGACCATGTGAAATGGTCATACCTCCTTCTCGACAATCAATTTTAGTAGCGACAATAGCCAACCATGGTCTTCCCAAAATTATTAGATAACTATCTTTAGGTGTAAGCGATTGGATTATTTGAAAGTCAACTGGATATTCCCATCCATCAACTTTAACAAGAACATTTTTTATAACACCTTTTGGAATGGCTTTAGACTGATTTGCCATCTGCAAGACTGTAGTTGTAGGACTTAAATCAGTAAGACTTAATTTCTCCATTACATCCACCGTCATTACATTAATAGTTGCTCCCAAATCCACCAATGCATTAGGTATTGCTACCTCATTAATTGTAATAGTAATCAGTGGACTCCCAAGATCATCATATTTTGGAGCAACAGTCTTTCTAGATAAAAATTTAGCTAGATAACCATCAATGTGCACAATGTTTATTTTCTTTGGTTTCCTTCCTAGAGTTATAATACACAATTGTTTGATCAACTAGTTTAACTCTGGGATTTCCTTTATTTCCTGCAACAAAGGAACCTTTATTTGCAATTGTTTAATTTCTTGAATTAATGCAGTTTCAGAAGCTAATGTCATTTTCAGAGTATCTTTTAGAATTGTTGATTTTAGATGCTCTGGAAATGGTGCTTGAGTTTTCTCCTTTGAAGGGATATCTTTACTAAACTCAATCAAATATTGACCTCCCTCCTTCTGAGGTAAATTAGCAGCTTTTGTTGTTGAAGATTCAGTAATATTCGCGGGTAGTGTAGTATCTTTCTCAAAAGTTTGAGAAATAGGTTCATCCACTATTTCCTCAATAGTGGGAGATTGAATTGTCCTTCCGGAATGTAACTGAACATTTCCACAATGAATTGCATTAAGTCCTGTGACATTATCTTGCTCAGTAGTATATACCAGAGTATTCTGTCAATTGTTCTTAGGATTGGGAAGTGGTTGTGCTAGAAGTTGAAGTTGATTTACCTGCTCAGTCTGAGGAAGATTCTAAGGCAGTGGTAACAAATTTTGTTGTTTATTCCTCCTAGGACCAGTATAAAATTGATTGTCCTTGATTTCATTGGGTAGCAATTTGTTGTGGGTACCATTGTTGTTGTGATTGGTTGGGCCACTGTTGAGTTACCCATGATTGACTTGCCCATTCAAGAGATCCCCAGTAAGGAGTTCCCCAATTAGGTTGTGGAAGATAGGGTTGATTCCAAGATGGAGGCCATTGATTACTAGCCCAGTTATTCTGGGGCCTCCATACAGGATTGGAATTCTACCCATAAGAAAAATTACCTCCCTAGTGTTGATTTAGCACATTTATTTCTTCTTCAACTTGAGTAGTTTTTTTCTTAGTATTCTTAAGATCAGTAAGAAGCTCGCACTGATTGGTAGGGTGGATTTGTTCACAAAGTTAACAAACATTAACCTTGTCTAAAGGGTACTCTCGTAAAAGATGTTTATTTTGACACCTAGGACAATAGATTGACAAAGTCTCAGGGTTACGTGTGTTTGCTTGTATAACATCTAATGTAGTGTTCAATTGGACAAGTATATATGTCTTAAGATTTACTATTTCTTCTTGAAGTTTACCTATCTCGTTATTCCCTTTGAACAAAATTATTTTTCAGATTCCTCCAGGAGTACGTGAAAAATTACGACACAAATCACATATGTCTTCAAGCTTTAACTGAGACACATCACCTTTTCCCATTAAATCAAGACTTCTTCTTGCATCATCATCGAGTCCTTTAAGAAATATAGTCTTGAGAATCTCAACACTAATGGTCGTTTCCCCACATTGTTTAGATGAGAAAAGAAACCTATCCAAATAGTCCTTTAAACTCTCATCCTCATTCAACCAAAGTTTAAATAGCTCTTCGTTACGATCACTCGCCCTATAATAACTCTGATATTTATTCAAGAACATAGTCTCCATTTCTTCCCAAGTTGTAATACCTCCAGACGGTAGTCCCATAAACCAACACATGGCTGAATCCTTCAAGGTATAAGGAAATAACTTTAGTTTCTGGTTGTCATTTTTATAGTCATAGGTTTGAAAAAGGACCTTAAATTCAAAGAGAAATTGGTCTAGGTCTTCCGAAGATAAACCACGAAAGGTTGGAAGGAAAGCTGGAGATATTTTTTTCATCATTGTATCATCATTTGCATCTAGAGCAATAGGATAAGTGAACGTTCTAGGTAGTGGAGGATCATTATTATTACGGTTGGCATCATTACGGTTAGCTTCTGCCCTTCGATCTCCCATGATGTTTAGAGGAATATGCTCCTCGACAATAATTTCGTTGACAACAAGTTGCACTATAGGATGATCTTCTGGGAGATAGTGGAAAGCCTCAGGTGGGTTAGGTTCAAGTAATTCATCAGCAGAATGGTCTTCTGAGCCTTGGGCCTCCCTATGTATAACTGGGATGTATTTTGGGGGGGTCTTTGGTATAAATCATCCATGAGGGCCTCTTTTCCTGACCATGCAGAAAAGGAAGCCACATATAGTATTTTTCACCTAAAAGAGGTATTCTAAGCATCTTCTATTAACACTTAAGCAAAAGAAGCTAAGGGTATCTCGACAACGATGCCAAAAAGTGATAGGCTGTTGTTAGGTCCCATTACTTTAGAATATAATATTCAATTTGTCGATCGGGTAGTGTTCAAGGAAATCTACAATAGAAGAGGTCTGGAGTATCTCCCTCAAGTTTCCTAACTTTTGAGAATAACTAAAGATTAAGTCTAACTTCAAACTGTTTAACTTATAAAACTGTAAAGTAATTTATTCCTAAGAAAACAGAAAATGCTTGAACTGGAAGCGTAAATAAACTAATTTAGAAAGCATAATAACTAAATTGAAAAGCACATAAATGACTAAACTAAGAAATTGAAAAATTATAAAAGCAAAAAAACTTATAGCAATCCATAAAACATTTTCTTAACAATAAAGATTCTAACAGTGAATAATAGAAACTACGGAAGTAAAAAGATAACAAATACTTCATAACTAAAATTTCATAATAGTAAATTTAATGACTCTACATAACAACATTATAATAAAAGAGAACACTTATCTACTCCTGTCGAGTGGCTAGCTCGTGGGTTAACGCGTTCATTCTTAGCTCACATTCACAGCTATTTCAAAAACACTTCTATCAATCATAGTTATCATCCGTGACTCATAACTTTGAATTTTAGATAACAATCTCTTTATTCATAAACCTTGGAAACATTCTGATAGTATAACATTACTTTTCACTATATATTTTACTTCTAAAGATCGTATCTTTTATAGAGAAACTATAACTAAATCCTATATTTCAAATGGTATAGATAACCATTGAAAATATCTAGAACAGATCTACGGATAACTCATATATCTTTAATCCCATTACATAGTATTTAAGAGGCTCAAGTTGAGCCATAAAGTCTTTAATTCAAAGGATAACAAAAATAACAACTTTAAAAATAAGTACATCTTCGGTCCATCACCCTGAAGTTCCAAAGCATATTTCCAACATACATCTTTTAACTATTCTGGAGCACGTGCCAACTGGATGCTTCAATCTACAACTTTGATTGACCAATTATTATCTATAAAACACTTAAAACAACCCATTAAATATGTATTGGAAAATTACTTTAAGAAATCAAAAGAAATAAAGTTTATATAAGTTCTTACTAAAATTAAGCAATTATTTATCCTAAAATTTAATTAATTGGTAGAGGATATAGATTTTCATGTATGAACCAGGTCTTTATGGTATTATCATGATGAGGTTATTTTTACCTCATCAAAGAGCAAAAGGGAATGAGAGAGTAGGTGTTCCGGCTGATTTCTTCATTAAAAGAGAGACTGTTTGCGAGGAGAATGGAGGAATATACCAAGGCCCAGTATGTAAAGTAGTGGGAGGACTCATGGGATGCGGTGGCAGTAGCGGAGGTGCAACAAACTCCATTTGTTGAGAAAGCTGGGTCGGAGTCGACACAACAGATGTAAAAGGTGAAGCAATAATAGATGTAGACTAGGCTTCGATGAAAGGTGGAATAATCTGCAGGGGAGTAAAAGTGAATTGTCCCACTTGGGAAAACTAGGAGAAACCTCTCGCGACCATTGTAGTAGAAGTAGAGAAAAAAAGGTTGACATTTAAAGTGATAGGCGATGCAGAGACAACAAAAGAAACTAGGGAATGTGAATCAAGAAGAGGGAGAGAGAAAGATACTTGGGAAGGGGATGATTATGATCCTTGGCTCGTTGCGGGCTCTTGTGAACCCTCTCCAAAAGTTGCATCTATGCACTGCCTTTTGTTTGGTGGGGAATTTTCCACCTTTATGACCTTCAATGGTTATTTTTGGGCAACTCTGGGTTTTTTCATGGCCCATGTGTGTGTCTACGAGGATCTCGAATGCGATATATTCACTCCCAGCTTCAGAGTAGTTGTGCTAGGTTGCTTCGTGGCTTGTTCAATTTGTTGTGTTGGGGTCATATTCACTTCATTTCCTTCTCCTTCCCCTTCCCTATATACTTTCCAGCTTCCTCTGGGTCAACATCCTCATCATTGCTTGCGTTAGTATCATTATGTGCTCTGTTCCACATAGTATCAAATCTTTCATTTGTGTCTACGTCTGGGAACAGGGCATTAGTGCACTTCCTTTCTTGACGGTAAATCCATAAATCTCTAATATTTTCCTCACTCCACAACCATTTCTTGACCAAATCATTGTGAAGGGTGACACCCATTTGGAACTTCTCATTAAACTTTGTCGAAGGGAAGTATAATTTGAGCCATGGTGGCCTCTTATCCTTTGTAGGAATGTGAACCAAGTCAACCAATAGATCATCTTGATCTTTCAGTGGATTCTGTCATTTTTCCTAGTAAGGCTAGGGACTATGAGTCACCCAAATGTTTGTGCCTACCAAGTCATTATCAGGGTTATATTTCCATTTGTTGAAAATCCATACTAGCCCCAGATGAGCCAGTTTCACCTCTAGCAGTTTATGTTTTTGCTTCTGTTCCATAACCATCATTTTGAAGCTCAATGGGCAGAGGAAGAATCCTTTTTTCTTGGCCTTCCCTCCGCAAAAGGTATAATCAATAATTGATAGTTTCCAGAACATCTCAAGGGCCGACACCCGATCTATGATGCATGATGAAAGTCAGAACGGTTCCTCGGTAAAGCCATGTATATGAATGAATGTAGAATCCTCTTTAAGAAACCAGTCACATTTTGGAGTGAAACTTTGCATCCACCCTATCTAGTCGATAGAAAGCCGATAAAGATTGCCATCCTTGCTCAAGTCTTGCAGAATCATAGTCAAGAAATAATCTGAGAATGCATAATAGTCATAAGTTGCAGAGAGGAGAGGAGTCCATATAGAAACTGACCTTATTCCCTTGTCATCAAAAATAGCCAACCTCACATGTTTTTTGAATAATTCAAGTTTCTGATGTAAAAACATATGAGCAAGGAGAGAAGGAAACTTGAGCTTATGTTGTGTTTTGTATTCCTTGATCTGGTTCTTTATTTCTCGGACAATGACTTCTGAGAAGTCATACTAGAATAAGGTATGTTTCCTCCTTAACTGAAAACCTAGACCCAGTTGGAAATCTTGCACCCATTTGTCCTCGTCCATGCCACAAGCAAAAACCATCATAGAGAAGGCATCCCGCATATCCTGTTTAAAAGCAATGTGCGCAATTGGAATTTTTGGCAGCTTTGCGAAATCCTCCTAAGGCCTTTGGGTCTCCTGGTTATAAAAGTCCATAGCATGATCTCTGCTTCTCCATATTTTGTCCCCTTTTTTTGGAGTGAATAACTCCATCTTCTCTGCTCTAGAGTCCCTTTTTGGAATGCACAACATGTCTTTGATAACATCCTCACATATTACAACTCTCAGCTCCTGACCTTCAATGGCATTGGTATCTGGGTTGAAATATTGAATGCCCTCATGAACTAGCTCCGGGAAATAATGCATGAAAGAGACCATATACTGCGAAAGTCCACAAAATCATTACTTGTACTCCAACTGATGTTCGCTAGTGGCCACTTTAATTCTTTTGAAAGTTGCTTCCCTAAGACTCCTAGGGTTGGTGATGAGGATGGGATCATGAATATTATCCCATTCTTCTTTTATATGGCTCTAGTCCTTGTGAATTTTTTGATTTTCCACAGCCCGCGTGTGAATCCACTCCAACTTCTCTAGTACCCAAGGTGAAGTGTAAGAGGTATCGCCATAAATATTGGCCATGGGTGCCACATGCATGGCATCAAACAAGCTTTGCGTTGCCTCTCCTTGCGCTTCAATATGAGGAGTTTAGGCCATTTTCCTTTTGCTATGGATTTTTGCGATGTTCAAATCTTTTGCAATTCACTTCGGCTCTTCAACACTTCTGCACTCAAAACTCTTTGCATTGGATAGCATACTTAGGAGGCTTTTTACAATGTTAGTCTTTCGCATGCAATACTTAGCTATTCCTTTCTTGGAGTGCTAGACAACAATTTCCTTTTAGCATTAAATTTGACGTGTACTGCCAACTCTCTTGTTCATGCGAAATGGATTCCTTGCTATTTTGAAAAGACAAGAATTCATAATGATAGTTAGTAATTATGCCCTACAACGCGATTTCCTGGGAAATTGAGCTGGCAATTGAAGGCGTTTTTAAGCTTTCACATGCTTTGGCAATTAATATCTCAAAAAGAATAATTAAGCCAAAAGTGTAATGAGTACTTGAAAAGATTTGAGTTCATCCTTGGAGTTCAAAAAATGCATGTAGCATGACACATCAACACCTAATTGTATGGACAATCACTTGGGATTGCCACCAATTTGTGCTGCTTAATTTCCTCTTCTTAATTTCACACTCAAAAATTCATACATGGTAGATGTAACTAGGTGGGAAATTCGAGTAGGCTCTTGGTGGGATTTTTGAGTTAGTACTCGATTATCATCATGCTTATGGCACACAGATACCTCAAATATTTCTATAAATAGACCCCAAGTCAATAGCAAAATCACATTTAGCAATTGGGAAGAATTTGTATTTGGTAGTTAGGTAGAATTAGCATTAGGTAGTTGGGTAGAACTAGCATCATGAATACTCCAATTAGGCTAGTTAGAAATAAGTCGCAGACAACTTTCTTAGGTGAAATTTCTAACAGGTGCTTGAAGCAAATGACTAAAAAAATTCATTGGCTATTATTGAAATGAAGTGGGTGTTAGGCTAGGATTGTGTAGGGTATGAAGATAATTATAGAGTCAATTGTCGACATCTGCTCTAACTTTGTTGTGTATTTTCTTGATATACAGGTCCCTAAGCCTATGATTCTACATCTGACGTTGGAAATCTTCTCAAAGCGGTACCTTGTCGGCCTTGGAGAGATTGTGGCAAATGTAGTATATGGTTTGGGCATTCCAATGGCAAGCGACCTTCACAAACATATCAAAGAGGATGTAGTGGTGTTGTGGGTTCTATTTCTGAGCGGGTTTTGCATTCTAACATACAAAGAGCACCGCCAAAGGGTCACTCGTCCCTGTCACTTCTTGTTGCGTTGCTATAATGTGGCATTGTTCCATGGCATAGAGTGGTATACTAACTTTAGGGACTTGGTATATCCCCCACCACTCACCATTGTTGCTTTTGACACCCATGCTATTGTTCATGATCCTGCTGCTCCTATTGATCCTGTCGACGAAGTTGTTCCAGATGTTGTTACCGATGATGCTCATGCTGCTTAAGACCCAACACTTTTTATATGTTTTAAGAATCAATCTATTTATGTATGAAAAAAAAACTACATAATATATAGATATACTGTAAAAGTATGGCCTTAGAGCTATTTTGGAAGTGTATTATCGAAGTATATAATTTTGTGTATAATGAATATACAACTTTTATCAAATTGATTGTCTTTTTTGCTTCTTGCAATCATGTTATATGAGTTCCCTTTTCTCCATTTCTTTGAGTAACTTTTCAATTTCGCACATGGGTTCATTTTCAATTTTCCGCATATGGATTCATTTTCAATTTTTTTGCATATGGGTTCATTTGCAATTTTCTGCATATGGGTTCATTTCAATTTTCATGGGTTGCTTAGAAAGACCGACCGAACAAAAGAACACAAAGGAAAATTTACAATAATTACATATTTACACAAGTAGAATAGTTAATAAAGCTTAATTGAACAATTTGAGGTGGATTTTGTTAACTGGAATTCATAATGCTTCTTTCTCCATATTTTAAAATTTGAATGTGTTGTGTTGCTTGCATTGAATTATTTTAAAAGGGCCTTCCTATAGACTATCAAATTTTTCATGTTGGTCAGGCTTCACAACCCTCTCATTGAATTTCAGCACTAAGTCTTCACATTTGAGGTCTTGGTTTGAGGTTTTCTTGTCGAACCATATTTTAACCACTTGTTGGCGATTAGAGATGGCTGTTAGGGCCTTTTTCTCTTTTTTCTTGTACTTATAGTAACTCAGCCAACCAGACCTCCATGAATCTGTTTTACTCTACCTCAAAATATTTGAGCAACTATAGTGCAAGAATCTCCATGGAGATGGGAAATAACGCTTCCTTCCCGTACACCAGTTCATACGGTGTAGTATTGAGAACTTGTTTAGGGGTTATGTGATCTTCCTAGAGTGTTGCTTGAAGGTTCTTATGCCATTATCTAATGTTCCAACCCAATCCTTTTAATTTGTTGGACTAAATTTTTATTAGTTGACTCGGCTAGACCATTTCCCTATGGGTAATGGTTTGAAGATATTTTAAGAATAAGCCATGCACGAGTGCAAATTGACATACCTTAGAACCTAGGAAATCCTTAGCGTTGTCGGAGATGATGGCCTTTGGTGGGCCTAATCTCGTCACCAGTTCCTCAAGAAAGTTCACAATCTTTTCCTCCGTCGCATTCTTCAGGGGAATGGCCTCAATCCATCTGGTAAAATAGTCTGTAGCCATGAGGATCCATTTGTGTTTGGTGTTGGAGGTGGGATTAATCATCCTGACAAAATCAAGGCCCCATTGACCAAAAGGTTCCTCAATCACTATCGAGTTGAGAGGCATTGTAGAGTTTTTCCTCCTTGGTGTGAAGAATTGGTATTCCTTGCAGGGCTTAACCAAAGAGTGTGAGTCATTGAATAACGTAGGCTAGAAATATCTAGCGCACATAATTTTGATATTAGTGGTCTTCGCAGAGAAATCTTTGCTCACTAGACTATTGTGGAAAGTGTTAAGAATTTTCCTTGCCTATTATGTGCTAACACACTGCAGTAGAATGCCATTGAAGTTCCTTTTGAAGAGGACCCCTTCAATAAGTACATATCCACTATTCTACAATCTATAGAATCTTCTCTTCTGAGAAGGAAGGCCTGACGGATATCTCCTGGTATGAATGAATCTTACTCTATCTGCTAGCCAACAGCCTTCAAACTCAGGTTCATTTGTTATAACAAGTTCAGGTTTCTCTTCTTCAACTCCCATTTCTTCATCGTGTGCTAAATACTCACACAGTCTTCTTCCTCAAACAATCTTTGTGGGCTTGACCTCAATATCATATTCGATGATCTTAGTGATCCAATTGACCCTCTTTTTTATGATTTCTCCTTCCATGATATACTCACGCACATTGGAATGGACATATACAATTACCTTGTTGAGAGATATGAGGTGTCAGAACTTCTTGAGTCCCTTAATAATGGTGAATTCTTGCCTTTCGACAAAATTGTAGTTCGTCTCATAATATTTTAAGGTTTGGGAGTGAAATGCTATCAGATGTTCTCCCTTTCCTTCATCATCTTTTTGAGTTAGCACAGTAGCAATGTTGGATTTGCTACTAAATACATACATTATAAAGTCCTTTAATAGGTCTAGATTTACCAGCACAGGAGTTGAAGAAATAACATCCTTAACCTTCTCAAAGGCTTCTCTAGCTTCCTTTATCCATTTTAAAAATTGATCCTTTTTTAGCATCAAGGTGATAGGTCCAATTAGTCCTGCAAAATTATAAATAAATTTGCTCACAAAATTTTCCTTTCCTATAAAGGACTAAACGCCCTTCTTGTTGATTGGAAGGGGAATCTCTTTGATCGCCTTTACCCACTCAGGATTGATTGCAATTCCATCTTTGGACACTACATGTCCCAATATTTTTCCTTGTGGTACTTCAAAAACTCTTTTGTTTGGGTTCAGGGATATCCCAAACTCCTGAAACTTTTTAAAAACCATTTCAAGGTGATCAAAATGATCATCCTTATGCTTGGAGAGTACTATAAGATCATCTAGGTAGATCAAGATGATTTTATTGATCAATTCCCTAAAAGCAATATCCATTGCTCGCTAGAAGGTGGTTCCCGCATTTGAGAGGCCAAAAGGAATTTTTGCATATGCAAACATTCCCCACTTGGTAGTGAAAGTTTTTTTGTTTCGGTCCTCTTTTTTGACCTAGATCTAGTTATAACCAAAGAAACCATCTAGCAGAGAAAACATTTTTGATCTTGCCATTGTTTGCAAGATGGACTCCATGAAAGGCAAGGGCTAATGGTCCTTCAGGGATGCTTTGTTCAAGTCCCGAAAGTCAACACATAAACGGATGTCTCTAATCTTCCTTCAGACTGGAACCAGGTTGGATACCCATGTATTATGCTTGATTGAAAAGATGATCAGGGATTGAATTAGCTTTGTCAGCTCTTGCACCATCAAGGCTTCAATCTTCAAATTTATTGGCCTTTGCTTCTGGTGGAGAGTTTTTTCTCCTTCCATCAACTCTATAGTATGTTGGATGATTACAAGATCATATCCCTTGAGGTCATAATATGACTAGGCCACTACTCCATATTTCTCACATAAATGGATGAGTCTTTCTTTATCGTGTTGTGGGACATCTTTTTCGACCTTGAGCTTCCTTCTGTCTCCAACCTGAAGATTTACATAGTCGCTTTTGTCTGCTACAAACTTCCTCTTGTCATTTCTAGTATCATCACAATCGAATAGGTTTTTGAGAGTGACCAATCCTTTTGGAAGCTTGTTGGACCTTAACTAAATAATTTTCCCTTCATAGGCCTCATAAATTTTTGGTTGGAGTTGCTCAGCAAACTCTCTCAACTATTGGATGAATGAGGCAATGTGTTAATCACTTTTGAACACTTGTTAGCTCTTATCATTATCTAGGATTTCCAATTAGACAATCACTTGTACAGAGTGTATGTTATGGATTAGGTTGGATGCAAGATCAAATTGAGATCCAATTTCCGCCATGTGATCCCCATCTGTATTTTGCTCTCTTGGCATTGTCTGGATATTGAAGGCTTCAAATCCCTTGTTTAGGTCCAAGACTTTATGTCTATAGGAATACTCACGTGGACATTATTGGCTACGGAAATCCCTCGAACTTGATTGACCACTAGTTTAGAGTCTCTAAATGTCATTATTTGCTTAATGCCCATTTGCTTTGTAAGGCTTGGACCTTGCACTAGGCCTTCACATTCAAATTCATTGTTCTAACAAGCGAATTGGAAGCGAAAGGACCAGAGTGTCTTTTCATTGGATGGGAATGTCAAACATATCCCAACTCCTGCGTCAACTTTGCATCTTGCTCCATCAAAGTGCAACGTCCATAGCTTTAAGGCTTGACTGCTCTCAGGTTCCTTCATGATCTTCGAAAGCACTTGATCTTCATCATAGATGACATAGGTCCCCAACCCGGTGGCATGATAGTTTCCAAAAGGATTAGTTTCTATATATTCACTCAAGAGGACCTCCTCTGAATCCGTCCAATCTCCAATCACTTTTTCATCATCTAGTAGGGTACAATACATTTCCTCTTTGGTGAAAGAGGTATGAGCAGCCCCAAATTTGATCATGGCTTCATCGGCCACATGTTTGTAGTGCAGAGGTTCAGATATTATTTTCATTTTAGCTCCATGCTTGGTCCTGAGGACCATGCGTGACTAATACAAAGAAATATATCCACCTATCTTTGAAGTGAATTCCAAGGATAAGCAAAGATCGAACATGGGGGGAACGCCTATGATCACAATATCTTGTGGAACTGTGATACTAGGGTAGGAGAATAGAGTCAAGGGGAGGTTCTTAATGACACCTACAGTTTCGACCTTGTTCCCATGAAGTTGCATAACCCACCATTTTGAAGGTTCATAGCTAAGTCACGAGGCTTTAGCTATCTGCTTGGGCATGACTGTTGTGCTAGCACCAGAGTCAATAATGGAATTATGCAATAATTTTTTACCCATGATAAGAGTTAGGAAAAGGGCTTAGGTTCTGGCTTATCTCTAACTTCGGTAGAGTCTTCCTCTGTTCTATTGGTAAGAACTTTGGCAGGAGGTGATGGATCAATGGCCTTTCCCTTGAGTGATTGTTTTGTTGGTTCAATGATAGTATTTTCAAGTAGGGCCTTCTACAGCAATGATTTCTGCTTCGGAATAGCTAAGATATCCCAAAGGGACACATTAGCAGAGAATTTTTTAATTTTTCCACCACATTGAATGGTGGCGGATTTGAAGGCTTTTGTTCCTTAGCCATGGTTATAACAATTTTCTTTCATAATTGAAATTGTTGTGTAATTGCGAAGGTACTAGGAGTCTGGTCGAAGGCACTTTTGAGTTGCGAGATGATGGGTTCACCTGTAAATGTCCTCTTAGAGTGAGTGTTGTAATCAAACTGCACTTGCGAGGCTTTTGATGTGAATGCATCGTCTGCAAACACCTCCTCTTCTTCTTCCATCCATGAGAAGAGTGTGTGGTCGAGAGCTGTATTTGTTTCTTGTTCTAGAGGGACATCCCTTGCATTTGCAAGGTGAGTATCATGTTTTCCATTTGTGAAGAGGTATATACATAACCTCTAGGGTCTGACTCCACACCTTGGTTGCATTGTTCTGCCACCTTTTGTTGTAGGTTTCCATGTGAGCAATTTTGGGGCATATGTGCATCACCGCAAGGGAAACACCAAGGATTGATGTCATCAACAAGATTGTTTTGCTTGCTGTCAGCTTTTTGCTCAAGCTCAGGTAAGCATTCTGCAGTGGAGTAGGCACTGGCACTATCTGATTAGTTGTTTGAGCCTACAAATTTGTGTGCAAGCCTCCTTGGAAATAATTTTGCTGGTAGGAAGATCTTCTACCTTGATAATTTTGGTAGGTTGGCTTCAAAGACATAGACTGGTTCTGCTTGATGGTAGTTATTTCATTTGAGATATTCCACAACAACTCCTTGATGCCGACCATCTCATCTTTTGAGGAGCTAGATGTGGAAGCGATGTTCTATGGCACACCCAAATATGTGTACATTGATTGGGGAGGAGTGGGCACTTTGGTAGATGCTACTTCCTGGGCAGAAACTGCTATCTCTAGAAATATAGGCATAGCAAGCTGAGGCAGCAACTTTCTGACATTAATCAGGTTATTATCTGCTTTGATAGCAATGTTGTACGCATTTGGTAGAGTGGTCTCTCCAAGAGACTAGATCATCATCGAGATATCGAAATTAATGTATTTCAAGTAGAACATGAATGCCAACTCGGCTGGCAGCTATATAGCAGTCTGGATCCTCTACCAAGTTGTATGGAATTGGGCATTGAAGTCAGTTATGGCTTCATATGGGGCCCACTTTATGGTCGCTAGCTAATGATATAGTGAAGATCGATCTCCATCATTCAAAAATCTATCGTAGAAAGGATCTCTGAGTTGATCCCTAGTACCGATAGTGTTAGCTTGCAGAGTACAGTACCAATCTAACGCCTTACCCTTAAAAGAGGCGGCTGCGAGCAACCTTAGCGCTATATTTTGGTCGATGATTCCATACACCAAACACACATTTTCCAAATCTTGCAAGTGTTCAGATGGTGTTTTTGAGCCATCCCCAGTGAATTTTGGTACAAATTTTAAAGTAGAGGCTAGGATAGGGGCCCAAATGATGGGTGCTATTGGTGCTATAAGGGGGTCTTCCGACGTCCCATGCCACATAATTTTTGTTTGCAATTAGAAACATGGCTGGTGGAGGGAACAGAACATTCACTAGATGAGTTCTAGTTTGTACTGTTACTAGTGGTGGCACTAACAAGCCAGGGTTATTAGTTGTTTGGGATCTAGTAATAGGTTGATGGCTCATACACCCACTTTAGGTTTAGACACATTCAAGTAGTCCCACCGGGCGTGCTAGAAAAATAAACTATTGATGCCAAAATTTGACAAGCAACAACCTTATGGGAAACTCAGTTAATGGGGGGACCAATTGCGCTAAACTGAGTAGCCTTTGGGTTTTTAAAGAAGTCAGCTTCTTTTGTAATTAGGGGTTTCAAATGAGAAAATGAAGCAGATATAAAAAATAAAGATCTAACTAAGGCGATGCACCAAGATGTAGATGTAGGCACGGTAAATCTATGTTTTGGATGAGATTTAAGGGCCCGTTCAACAATCTACATGTCCTAGAATAACATAAATCAAAGATGAAAACCTGAATAATTTATCTAATAACATAAAATAACTCCTATACACATTTACTGAAAAGAAGAGTCAAAGACATGGTCTAAATCAACAAACTTATATTGAAATCATAGAAGTTCTGCAAATAAATTACTTGGTACAGTAATGGCACAGTATAATGTTTTATCAAATAGCTAAGAAAATAGAAAGGATGAACAATGGCACAGTCTATGAGTCTTATACAATAATATAAAAATAATACAAAAGGCCTAGTGTCTTTCACAAATTTTTCTATATGTTCCAAACTCATTTTCAAAAGGAAGAAGCAATATATATAGAAAATAATCCCATTTCTAAAAAAAAAACAACATAAGAGATTCCCTCATCATGAGCAATGATGCCCAGAGCAATGATTTCCTAAGGCCATTAAAACAGAAAAATATTTTGAGCCATAGAATGCAATCACCCTCAAGCCACATGCATCCTCTGCAAATGATGGCGGTGGTCCCGGAATAACAACAAAACCTCATGCAGACATATGTCACTCACCCATGAAGTAAGTTAGGACACGTAGCAATATGGTGGGGCTTGTTACTTTCTCTTTCCTTCCCTTCGATGAAATCCCCATGGAGAAGAAACTTGGAGAAGTCTTCGTTGCTAGCATTGACTGTGGGGTCCGCCAAAAGTGTACGTGGAACAATGCTACATGGCACGTGGGAGGAGCTCGGTTGAGAAGTGAAGGGAAGAAAGTGTCAAATGCTCATGATGCTAACACGTGGAAGCATGGTAGGGCTTGGAAGAGGAGTGAAGGAAGAAATCCTTGTGAGGAGCGGATGGCATACACGTGGCGATAGCGGGTGAAGTTCTTCAAAAAGGGGTCAAGGAATATTCAAATGTATGGGGTGCAGGCCGGACCTAACAAAATAGTATATCAACCCAAAGGGAACTCAAGGGATTTTATAGCCACAGTATCTATTTGCTACATCAAGCAGGATTGTTCAAATTGTGAATCCTTGAAGTAAAGAGAATTCAACACATCAATAACTAACAACATCAAAGTATGATCCACCCATCCACGTCATATGCATACATAAAAAATTACAAAAACATATATAAACATACATCATCATACATAGTCATCCATGATCATCACATAAATGAGCCAAATTGAAGAAGGTATATCTCATATGTATCATCATAAAAAAAGGGAGAATGTAATAGTACACCATCATCATGTGAAACAAATGTGATAGGATGATACAAAATAACACATATATATGAGGCCTCGACTAGGCCGATGAATACATATACAAAATCATGTCTACAGTAGTGTCTGAACAAAAAACATCATAAAGATCAAAGTACATATAGAACATTTCCCAATAGGAAGAGGGGGACTCTATAGAGCAAGCTGCAAACCATCATTTGGATTAGGCTATCTAACAAAATGACCCGCTGACTTTGCACCACTTCCCGCAACACTAGGCTCTCTGAATCGTGGTCATCTTTGCACTTTAGGAATAAAGGCATCATAAAGAGTTTGATAATATGTAGACCTTTGTAACAATTGATCTTGCTCTATACAAAGGGTATCACGCTCTGCTCTGAGAGTATCTCTCTTCATCGTAATCACTTGTAATTGAGCCTCTATAGCATGTCGTCATCTACTCTCGTTGTCTCGCTCCACCCTTAGGTTATCCCTCTCAACATTCATAGTAGCAACTTGAGCCTCTATAGCTTGTTGCTGCACTACTTTTGCATCCCTCATAGTTGTCATATGTGCTAACAATATTGCTTCATCTCCTGGTGGAGGAGGGGGACCTAGAACCTATCCATGAGCCTAAGGAATCTAATCACCTAGTGCCTAATCACCTTGAGCTCCATCCAGTCGGGCCTTACCCAGCTACTCTGCAAGGACCTCAATACGCTGCCACTCCTTGCGACAACCTATGATACTTACTTTGTTGAATATGGGATCATTGCCAGGATTGGTGAATCTCAAAGGCACACGATGTGCCCACCATTGATCAAAATCAGGAGTTGTACCTGAATCTGCTAGACCCACTGGCCAACCCCATCCTACTAGGGAAAGAGCTATGAAAGAAGCAATGGCAGCATCCCTATTAGCTAAATGACCCCATACTCGGACCTCTTTGGTGGTCCAACTGAACCAAGCCTCATATGTATTAGGAAACTAACCCTGTCTCTCTCCAAACTGTCAGCATACTTTGTCGGGTAAGTATTGCTCTAGAAGATAATAAGAATGACCAATCAACCATCTGGTCTACCGACAGTACACTAGCTGCTCTTGATCCTTCGGCCATGCATCACAATCCATATAGGGTCTCTAAACAAATCCTGCCATGTCATTGAACACAACGCTAATATGAAAGATCCGCAAGCAAGGTATAATGAAGAAAGTCTCTGTAATGATAGGAGTACAGATCACCGTCAGTATGATCCTGTACACCATCGACCCTTCATTCTGCTTCTCTTGCTCATCCTTTTCTGGTTCATCCACAATCTCTTTAATTCTTACACAATTAGGTTCATCAGATACATATCCATCAATGCCAATTTAAATCTTCATTGTCTCATCAACCTTGACATTTGCACTTTCTACAATATTTCTTAGTTTTTTATCGAAATATTTGTATGCTTTGTTTTTAGTAGAGTATCCAAAAAAAAATGCCTTCATCACTTCTTGCGTCAAACTTACCCAAAGTTTCTCCATCTCTTTTGATATAACATTTTCTTCTGAATGCCTTAAAATACTTAATAGGAGGAATTCTTCCATGCCATAGCTCAAAAATTGAAAAGAAATTCCCTAGGGTGAGGTTGGTGTAGAGTATATGGTTGAATCAATAGGAGTATTTATTGATAAAGAGAAAGCAACTGCACACTTGAAGGTATGTCATTTTTGACCTCTAATAATTTTGAATTAGCAAGCTTTTGGTAGAAGACTGTGTGCAAGTGTGTTTTTGTATTAGCATTTTGGATCATTTCGGGATACTTTTGATAGATGGCTTTCTTCATCTTGATGATTGGATCACAAAATGTGATTTGTTGATACAAAAAAATTTGCATAGTAATGGACCATGGAAATATCATGTCTCTAATACTTTTATTATATAGATTATTTTATATTATTTTCAAGCAGCTATTTAGTTACATTAATGTTGTTCTAGAATTAGGAATGTTATTCTAGATGATCTTAAAGTTAGCAGCAGTTCATGTGTAGACATTATGGTTCAATTCATATATGTCATTTTGTTGTTTCATAGATCCTACAGGTTATACCTTGTTTGCTAATGAAATTGTTGTCTCTAATAATAAGTTTTAAAATAATTTTCTTTGTATTGATGTAAGAGTGTTGAACTTAACTAATGATTTTTAGGTGACTCTTTACTTTAGCAAGAAATAGTAATTTTTTTCTTCTTGTTGGTCATTATCAAGCAGGTGCTAAAAAAGTAGTCATCTCAACTCCCAGCAATGACGCCCCAATGTTTGTTGTTGGGGTTGATGAGCACGAGTACAAATATGATTTGAACACTATTTCAAACCCCAGTTGTACCACATACCCCTTATGAAAACAAAATAGATGGAGTTGTCTGTGTGAAAAAGAAAGAAGGGACCTTCACACGATGGCCACTAAAATATTTGAAAAAAATGACATAGTTGATGTTTATCATGTACTAGCTGTTAGACAGCTTGGCCTACTACTTTATGCAATAGTTTGAATGTGTTGTCTAAGGATCTTAGTGTTTTTTGTTTGTTTTGGAGCTGTGTAAGCAAAAAAGGCATTGTAACTCAATTTTCTCAGTCACAACATTGAGAAACACACTTTATAACACATTTTTCAAAGCAAAGACACATTATTTTGTCTTGTATCTGCTGTAAGAACACCTTTTCTCAATAAAATTTCAATATTTATCCTTCTTAATAACTATTTCATTATGTGCAAATGAATGGTTGATTATGTTTTTTTGTGTTTTATGTTTAAACCTCAAAAGCATTGTTTCATTTCCAACACTTTTAGGCAGAGTGAACAAAAACAATTAAATAAACTACCAATTGACTAAATATACTACCAATTGACAAAAATCAGTGAATCAATATGACTAAAAATATATGACTAAATATACTACCAGTTGATAGAAATCAATGAATAAATATACTACCAATTGATAGAAATCAGTGAATAAATATGACTAAATCAATGACAAAATATACTACCAAATTGATCAATCAAAACAACCAATTAATAACTGGCAATAAACTACTAATGGTCGCGTGACCAAGCTCAATGAATAATATGACTAAATATACTACCAAATCGATCAATCAAAATGACCAAATAAATGACTAAAATTGGTTTAGTCATAAATTCGGTCGCATTATAAATGATTGACAATAAACTACTAATGGTCACGTGACCAAGTTTAGTCATTTATAAGCAATTTTTAGTAGTTTTTTCATTCATATATTGTTGTTTTTGTACTAGTGCTTATTGGAATGGGGTATCTTTTAGATGTAATAATTGGAAATGCTCTAGTATTAAATGTGGAAGAATGGGCAAGGTACAAAAGTTGTTTTAATAAAAAAAATTAAAAAACTAAATAACAATTAAAATAAAAAACTAAAATTTTCTTAAAAAAACATTACAAACTAATATAAGCAAACCTTTGCTAGATCATCGCCTCTCATACAAACACTAGAGCCTCTTGCAACACCTAACCTAACCACCACCTCTCTTACAAATTAAGATTTTTTTAAACTATCACATCTTCACAAAAGCATAAGGCACTATAGCATAAAAAATTATCACCCTTAAAAATTTCACACTAGGTTTTACTCCCCCTAAATTATTTCAAACCTAATTGGGCCCCTAATTTCCTAAATTATACATTCAATGGCCCATTTATACCACTTTCTGAGAAATTGCAAGCATTGAACAAATGCATCAATTAATATTTTTCCCTCAACAGTAAATGTCCTATAAAATAGGGCTAGGACCCATTTTCCCTAGGGCATATGGGTCCCCCTATATTGTCGGGGACCAATTTTAGATATGTTGGTGTTTGTATTTTAACATTTAAAATGCAAGTTGCAAATGTTAGCTATTAGGATTTAATTTTTCAGCAATTAGAGAAATACCTATAAATACCTAGTTATTGCATCATTTGAAATCTAACAAGAAATTCATTGGTGAACTTATGATCAAGAGCACTATCAAGCAATTCAAGAGCAAAATTTCAGTGATATATTATAGCAATTCAAGATCCTAACATCATGTTAAATCTTATGTGCATTCATATGTGTTCATGTTATCATTTTTTTGTGAAGGCTAACACTTTTGTAGGTCTCCAAGCAATTTCAAGCATTCAAGAAAGCAAGATCCAAGACCTTGAATTGATGTGAATGACTTTAGTCCTTTGAGGAAGCCATTGAAGAGTGGTGAGCTTCGACACTTTGTGATTCATTATTCCTTCCTTTCATAATTTATCAGTTTGTCAATGTTTTGTGAAGGCTAACACTTTTGTAGGTCTTTAAGCAATTTTAAGCATTCAAGCAAGCAAGATCCAAGACCTTGAAGTGATGTGCATGACTTCAGTCCTTCGAGGAACCATTGAAGGGTGGTGAGCTGCAACACTTTATGATTTCATCATTCCTTCTTATCATTTATCCATTTATCATTGATATTGCCATTGTGGAAGTGGAAAAAATAACACATAATTTGACTAAGGAAAGCCCCTAAATGGCACAACATATCTTCTCTTTGTGAATGTGTAGATTTTAGGTTTGAAGAGGATTGAAGAAAGCTGGAAGATAAATTGCTCATTGTTGCCATTGAAGCCCTACATCTTGTCAACTCACATAAACTCACCTACAAAATTATTTGAGAGTTTTCCAACAACTCTGTAACTAGGAATCATAAGCTCATTTCTATCATTAGAGGACCATAAAAGTAGAGCAAAAGTAGCATACAAGAACCCATACGCCTTAGGGTGACTTTTTCCCTCTACAATGATCATAACCAACTTTTTTGGGCAGGTACATAGTCCCTCGCACTTCCCAAATCTCTGCCTGCAAGTTGTTGTTTATGTTTATTAATCATCAGGATATTGCAATTTTCATAGTAGGGCACATTGTTGAATTAGGTCAATCATAGAAAATCAATTTTAGTCCATTTCTAAGGCTCAAAATGATAAGATCTAGGTTTGTTTGTCTCACCTTCATGGTTGAAAGTCAATCTAAACACCTTGTTTATTTCTATCCTAATATACATTCGAAAAGGAGCAAAAAGCAATCCTAGGTTTAGACATTAAACTTAGGGTTCCTTTTTCCTATGTTACAGGCACTAAAAAATAAAATAACTATAAATGAAACAATAACTCACATGCCCTCAAAGACATGTAAAATATTATTAATAATAAACATGTACAAGAATTTGGAGTTAGGACATCACAAATGGATCAACAAGAAGCATACTAGAGGAAAGATCAACACATGTATCCTCACCTTTCCCAAATATTAGAGATCTACCCTCATGCATGCCTTGTAACTAGCCATGATTAGCTTCCAAGAAAACCATCAAACATTATAAATAGACTTTAGTTTTATTTTTTGTGCCTAATTTTTGATTGAAATCTTTTTTCCTTGTAATAATTTTACAAAAACATTGGAAATCATCTTTAATTTTTACCCCTGTGAATTATGATTGATGGCCTATTTTAATTTTAATTAAAATAATTTGTACGAATTAAAAAGAAAATTCTAAAATAACATAAAAAATAGATTAAAAGATAAATATTTGAAAACAAAAATATCTTTTTACTACACAACACACATTAATATCCCACTATAGAGAAGGGGGATTCACTACTCAGAAATTCTCTTCATTCAGAGAGCCTTACGGGGTGAACTGCCCTAAATTACCTCAAGGAACAACACAAAAATTTTAGAATAAAAAAGAGCAGGTCATGGAGATTCTTTGGGCAAACTGACAAGCTCTCGACCAAAGGACAACAATGCAGGCCTACGATGACAACATGATGCGTTGGAATCTTTTTGGCGCATTGGCATCCATATAGACCAAAAAGCGAGCTTATCATAGAAAATAGCTAAATTAATTCTAACAATCATATTGTTGAGAACTTACAAAATATGATAAAGTAACATAATGTAATAGAACTGAAATAAAGTGAAATAGATGATAAAGGGAATAAGAGATAGAAAGGAAATGCTTACAACCACACAAGTGATGAAGCCTCCAACAAATGAATGTCTTCAAACTCTGCATGCATAAGATCTAGAGAAAGTGTTGGGGATATATAGGGGTTTGCCTTAGTCAAACCCTCGTTTTGGTGTTCCCACCTCCACAGACAACTAGATAAATAAAGAGAAGTAATAGATATAAATGAAATGAATGTAGAGTGATAAAAACAATCCTCGCTCGAGGAGGAGAACCTGTATCACGAAGTATGAGTGATAAAAGAAAACCTTGCTCGAGGAGGAGAACTCGTATCACAAAAATGTAGATGCAATAGATAAGGGATGTGTGAAATCCCAAGATGCTCACAAGCAAGAGACAAGGGAGATAGAGCTGCAAGGCTTAAGCAAGCCAAAGAGGGATATCAAGGACAAAAGAGAGGGCTGCAAGAGCCAAGATAACTGCAAAGGGTGTTGTGAGAACATGAGAGTGCTTGAAGTTGTTGTAACAAGCTGTGCAAGCAAGATAACAAGAGCAAGAGAAGAGAAAAATACCAAAGCCAAGACTAGAAAGAAGCTAGAAGACCAAATGGAATGAAATGATAGCTTTTAAAGAGAGGAGAGTAAGGAAAAGAAGCTTCTTGAGCTATTACAAGGCATCTTAGGTCGTTACCACTGATAAGAGGAGCTAACAAGTGGCAAACATGCTCAAAAATGATTGTTTGAATGTTGAAATGTCGCAGGACGCTAGTGCGACGTGTAGATATCCACACAGTGTGCTAGTGTCCACACACATCACGCTATAAAATGACACAAATGAGAAAATCACAAGGTTTAACACAAAGATGACACACAAAGGTATCTGCTAAAAAGGGGTTTTCGAGCATCTTGAGAGGGAAAAAGGGTTGATGCAGGGGCTAAAATGAGCCTATACAAGTTATAAGGGAGTGGACACTAAAGCAGATGCAATAATACATGTGAAAATTATAAGGGGTGCAATTTTATGACATTACATTTTTCTCCCACTTTAGTGGGCATATGAATCTACACTAATATGCACACTAAAAGAAATATACTAAACATAAATAACATCATTATACCAAAAGGATACTGTAGAGGAAGTAAGCATGCCCCTAGGCTGAAAACCTATAAAACAAACACATTAGACAAGAAAATCCTGCACAAGACAACAATGTTAGAACATAAAAAGCCATTACACCGTGAGCTTAGAACATAAAAACACACACAAGCACAGAAAAACTAAAGGATTTGAGTCGACGAAGTAAAAGAGACCTAGATGTAAAAGGTTGTCTCAATACTATGTGTCATCTCCAAATTAAGAAATAACACACATAGAAGAATTTTAAAATGGAGAGAAGAATGTAAGGATCAATTGCTTTAGGAGAATAATGTACCCAAAAGTTAGGGAAGCAACCAATGTCGAAGAGAGAAAGGGCATATACTTAGGATGAAGAAAATGCAGATCTTCGATATGGTACACAATTTGAGAAGAGAAGAAAGAAGAGAGTTTAAGAGAGAGAAAGGAATGAAAATTCCAAGAGAGATGGCTCCACAGGCACTCTCTTTTGAGGAAGTTTTAACAAAAGGACTCCATAGCTCCGCAGAACTACGAAGTTGCACAAAGTACACCGAAGGCCCTCAGACCAATGATGGACAAATCCCATAGGATGTAAGAATCTTACAGGCTTGTAGACCTACAACAAGGAAACCCCCAAGCACTCTTTCATGAAGGAATCCTAGTGAAGTAAGCACCTCACATGCCCACAGACCTACAAGAAGGCGACCCCCAAGATCTCTCACATTGAGGAAGCCCATAAATGTAAGTGCCTCATGTTAGGGTTAGAGATGGCAGATATCTAACAATTAAATGCAGATTTAAATAATAAACAGAGAAACTAAAAACACACACAAAATAAATCATAACACAGAGAATTTAACGTGGTTCACCCAATCTGGGCTACATCCACCAAACCGTAGCCATCCAATACTTTTATTATCCAGTGCAAAACCTATTACAATCTCGCGAATAATCGCCTTTTTCTCATACTATAACCCCCATCCCAACCCCTTTTAACAAGCTTTTAGAAGCTTCCAGAATTAGGGTTTTACAAAGTCGATTTTTTTTCTTTTTCGAAGATTTTTCCTTTTTCGCTGACAACGCGAAAAAAATGGCAAAAAAAAATTTCTCGGGGGCTGCGCCCCTGAACCCCCGCCTGAGGCCTGGCCCAACCCCGAACCCTGGCAAGGACGTGGGGCCAGGGTGTACAGTATACAATGGGCTATATAGTATAGCATGATCAGTCGCCACATACCAACAATCTCCCACTTGGAGACTGATTAGGCTCCACACCATCACACCTCACAGGCCCGCAAACTTGTAAGGAGGCATCCCCAAAGATCTCTCACATGGAGGAAACCTGGATGTAAGAGAACTTCATAGAGTCCGAAAGCGGCGTCACAAGCGCACCTGCAAAGTGACATGTTAATCTACATATAGAACATGTTAGAAAACAAAGTAGCCATGTAGGCAAATAAGCGGGCAGTCACACAAACAGTCAACAAATTGGAAGGATTTCAAAGGGGTCCCTTAAGAACCCTTCAAAAGAAGAGGGGTCCACTCAAGGGACACGTTGTTTGAAAAGTGAGGTCTAGTCAGGCTGCCCCCAAGCTAGATGCAAAGAATTTATTTGAGATATAAACTTTCAAAGGGGGTCCCTTGGGAACCCTTCAAAAAGAAGAGCGGTCCACTCAAGGGACGCTTTGAAAGGCATAGGGAAGAGAGGGGGTCCTTAAGAAGGACACACATCTCCAAAACAAGTTATCACTACCCCCAACATACAGGGGAGGAGAACCATGCAAGATACTTAGAACATATAGGATAGAGGTAGACCTCGATATCACTTGTCATGTAAAGAAAAGGTAGGTGCATCAAAAAATAAATGAGTGATGGCACCTGAATCATGAAGTTGTTGTACTTTATCCTTCAAGGCCTTACATTCACTGGTGGAATGGCTAGGCACTCGATGGTATGCATAGAAAGAATGTTTTCCTTTATCATGCGTATGAGATTTCTTATGTGTAGGAGAAGGAAGAGTAATCAAGTGGGATTTTAGAAGCCTCAACAAGATACACTCTTGCTCAGATAAGGAATGAGGAGCAAGAAGCAAACCTTTCTCTTGTGAATAAGAGTTTGAATACTCACAAGAGGAAGACATGAAGACATTAGATAATGGAGGATCTTCATAGAGAGCATTATTCCAACAATGGGGATCACACTCTTCTATGGGATCACTATCAACCTTCTTGATAGGATTGCCAATATTATCCACTTTAATACAAGTGTGATCATCTTCCTCAAAAGGAGGATCAACATTAATAATATTACAATTTGTGCCCACATTACTTCGTGATGCAGAACAATGACCATCTTTGATAGCGGGTGTGGATGACGTTATTGGAAGGTTTAAGTGGATCAGGTCGGCTTTACATTCCCCGGTGAAGGGTTTTTTAAAGTCTAAAGAACCCTAATCATCACCAAGACATACATTCTCTTAAGGAGAGGTAGAAGGAGCATACTTAAGATTTCTTGCTTTAGAAGGGTCTTCTTCAGGGACATCTATCTCAAGAGCATCCTTTGTAGTAGGTATTGCTAGAGTAAACATCAACACATTGGAAGACACTGAAGGAAGAAGACTAGACACAACCGAAACTTGACCAACAACTGCCATTTCACATAAGTGCATAGCCTCAGGGTCAGCCTTGACTATGACTACTCGATTATTGCAAATGAACTTAATAGATTTATGTAAGGTAGATGGGACTGCACCCATAGCATGAATCCACAATCTACCAAGAAGATGGTTATATGGTAATTTTTCTAACATAAAATATACAAGGGTGGGTACGGTAACGGGTCCCAACCTTAAAGGTAAGACTATCGTGCCTAGGGCTTGTTGACCAACATTATTGAACCCACAAATGACAACAAAAGAAGCATTAAGAGAAGATGAATCAATATTAATCCTAGGCAATGGCATACGTTAAGCACTGAACCAGTGTCAACGAGAGTACATCTAATGCCAATATTGTTAATGTTAACTATAATCATTAGAGGATCTACTTGCTTCTCTACTTTCAGAGGTGGGAGTTCCTATGGATAAAATGTAATATTCGGTGAATCCACATGAATATGAGCTATTAATGCATCAACATTTGTTGACCTAGTGAAAGAAGGCAAGGGGATCTTTTTTAAGGCTTCTTGAAGCATACCTTGGTAAACCGGAGTAGACCGAAGCAAGTCTCATAGTGAAATCTTAGTTGGAGTAACTTGAAGTTGCTCAACAAGATTGTAATCACTAGGTGCTTTAGTTGTAGGTTTAGGTGCTTGAGGAAGGCTTGGTTGTTTATTCATTCTATTCTCATAAGTATGGGCTACCACTCTATAAGAGGGAGCCTTAGAAATATTAGAAGAATCATTATTAAATGGAACACCATCAATTGAACAAATCCTTTTAGGAGAAGGAATAGTTGGAGTTAGGTAAATGACTGGTCTCTTAGGCCTTTAAGGGGCAGCAGAGACATAAATTACATTTACAAAATCATCACAACTAGTAGAATAATTATTTGAAGACATATTCTCAACATTGATCTAAGGAGAATCAGATGTGGAAAGAGATTCATCATTCGCCAATGCATCCTCTTTAGAGGAAAGTGCATTGGAATAGAGAAGATATTCATCATTCACCAATGCATCATCTCTAGAAGAGGGTGCATTGGAATGAAGAGAAGGTAGAGTAACATTAAGAAAAGTATCGATGATTTCATCTTCTTGCAACAAAATAGCCTTTGATGCAAGAGGAATCTCATGAGAAGGATCAAAGATACAAAGTCATATGGGCAAAGCGAAGTCGCTATCATATGCATGAAATGGAACATCATTAACATTTTGAATACAATTAGATATTGAACTCATAAAAGAAGATATTAAATCCATTTAGGTAACAAAATTGAGAAAACCAAAAATCCAAAATTTTGGATTTTTTTTTAATATTTTCTAAGTTATAGTAATTTGCATTTTCGAAGGTCTTCAGAGCAGAATTTGTGGTTGAAACTTGCGTTAGTCCCTAAAAATGGGTTGTTGAAGGCACTCTTTTTTAGGGATTGAACTAGTCCTCTTGGAGACCTTTCCAACGGTGTAAACGGTTCTAAATTCCTAGCATTGAGTCAAAAGTCATGACCCCACCAAGTTGGGGTAAATAAATTCCTAGCTTTTTGAAAAATAATGTGGTTCATGTTAGGCTCACCAAAATATAGAGAAGCGAGATTCGCTACTCACAAGTTCTCTTCATTTAGAGAGCTTAATGAGGCGAACTCCCCCTAAACTACCTCAAGGAACAACGCAGAAGTTCTAGAATCAAAAAGAGTAGGTCACAAAGATTCTTTGGGCAAACTGACAAGCTCTCAGCCAAAGGATGACAACACAGGCCTAGGATGACAATGCGATGCGCTGACATCTCTCTGGCACGTTGGCATTCGTATGGAGCAAAAAGTGAGTTAATCATAGAAAATAGCTACATGACTGCTAGCAATCAAATTACTAAGAACTTACAAAATGCGATAAAGTAACAAAATGTAATAGAATTGAAATAATGTGAAATAGATGATAAAGAGAATAAGAGATAGAAAGGAAATGCTTACAGCCATGCAAGTGAAGAAGCCTCCAGCAAATGAATATCTTCAAAACTTACATGCGTAAGATCTGGAGAAAGTGTTGGGGTTGTATAGGGGTTTGCTTCAGTCAAACCCTCATTTTGGTGTTCCCACCTCCACGAACAACTAGATAGATAGAGAGAAGTAATAAATAGAAATGAAATGAATGTAAGAGTGATAAAAGTAATCCCCGCTCAAGGAGGAGAACCTGTATCATGAAGTATGAGTGATAAAAGTAAACCTTGCTTGAGGAGGATAATCTGTATCACAAAATATAGATGCAGTAGATAAAGGATGTGTGAAATCCCAAGATGCTCACAAGTAAGAGACAAGGGAGATAGAGATGTAAGGCTTAAGCAAGCCAAAGAAGGAGAGCAAGGAAAAAAGAGAGGGTTGCAAGAGCCAAGACAACTATAAAGAGTGTTGTAAGAATGTGAGAGTGCTTGAAGGTGTTGTAACAAGCTATATGGAGCTGTGCAAGCAAGATACCAAGAGTAAGAGAAGAGAGATATGCTAGAGCCAAGGGTGGAAAGAAGCTAGAAGACCAAATGGAATGAAAGGATAGCTTTTAAAGAGAGGAGAGGAAGGAAAAGAAGCTTCTTGAGCCGTTACAAGGCCTCCTAGGCTGTTACCATCGATAAAAGGAGCTGACAAGTGGAAAACATGCTCGAAAACAATCATTTGAACGTTGAAATTTCGCAGTACGCTAGCGCGGCATGTAAACATCCACACAATGCGCTAGTGTCTAGACATCACACTACAAAATGCAACAAACGAAAAAATCACAAGGTTCAATGCAAAGCTGACACATGATGGTAGTTGCTGAAAAGGGGTTTTCAAGCATCCTGAGAGGGAAAAAGGATTGATGCAGGGGCTAAAATGACCCTATACAAATTCTAAGGGAGTTGACACTAAAGCAGATGTAAGAATGTATGTGAAATTTGTAATGGGTGCAATTTTATGATATTACACCCACTTTATGGTATAAAAACATAAGTCCGTTCCCCTATAAATAAGGACTAATAGTGACCCCTAACATTACTTGCATGGGCACCTAAAAGAGGGAAATGGAATCATATCATTCTTAAACAAAATGAAATTAAGATTGTTAAAAGCATGACATGATTTAGTTCAAAACAAAGACAAAGCATTTGGTAAACAAAAGTAATGGATACTCATCAATTGTAAATCACAACCATGAAGTACACACATTTATCACTTACTAGATTTTGTTTTAGTTTAACTCTAAGCTACACCATGCATCATTTGTGGAAGTAGGATGGATTTTTGTTTTAGTTAAAATCATATATATTAGGGGCTAAGAAAAATAAAATAAATATTTGAGAACCTTTGAGATAGGAAAAAATATCTCAACCTTCATGGCACTAGAAGTTGAAGTAAAATGGTTATTATGTTCGGAGAAGGACAAATAATATCATGGATTCTTTTTTAGTGCTATAAATTGAAATGTTTAGCTGAGAGGCTACATATAGTGTTTTAGCCTGAAACAAGTCTCACACCCGTAAACCACTTTTGAGTCATTGAAAAATAAGTTTTAGGTTCCGTTTAATGGTAAATCAGCTACCATTTAATGGTAAAAGCCTCCAAAATATCAGGTAAAAGCCTCCAAAATCTCACTTATCACATAAAAGCTAGATAAATATTTTTTTTTGACAATTGTATGAAAACATTCATTTCTATTTGTAGTGTTTTTAGTCAATTTGATGGCAACTTTCTTTTTTCATTTGCATTGCTTTATGTTTTAAATCTATATGCAAATATTTCACAATCAAATAATATTTAATTTCTTTAAGGAAAGAATCTAGATTTGTCTAAGTTTATTCCATTCCATTATTCAACATTTATTATTAATTGTTTAGTCCAACCACATGCAACTAGAATTTGCATGCACAAACTCATACTCTCTAATATATTAACATACATATAGTTTTCTATTGGCATAATCCTTGAACCTCCTTTAGGTGCAAGTGCTAGTTCTAGAATAATTGATAAGTTTTTGAATTTTTCATATAAATTAATTGTATAAATAAATGTCTTTAAATACTAAGTCATGAAAAAGTAATGCAAACATTTAATAATTATGTCGAGAAGTGTAATTCTACAATGGCAACACAATGACATATAGGTTGTTAACATATCCGTGGAAGAAAAACAAAAAATCAAAAGAGTGAAACTCCAACGCAACAAAAAAATACAAGTTCTTAGCTTTTTTAACCATGTTTTTGTAACATCACCTTTTTAGCTTTAAAGCTATTTTAATCTATTAGTTATGGATGGACAATTAAAAAAATATGTTTATACAATCATGTCTCATAATATTATTTTTTTGAGACAAATAAATAGTCACCTCCATAATGATATCTCTTGACATCTTTTACATAATTTTTTTAAAATATAGATATGCTAGTTCTTCTCACAATACTACCAAAAAGAACGAAGTTTAGAATTTGAATTTGAGAACAATCTCAAATTCTCCAAAATAAATGTTCGACAAAAAAACGCAAACCTCAAAATAGAAATCAAATGTATGAATATGTGTGAAACAATAAATATATTAATGATTAATAATAGTGAATATATGATTATGAGTGTAATAAAAGATACAATACAATCATATGAAAAAAATATGAATAAATGTCAAAAAATGAAAAATAAAAAATAAAATAAAATCATATAATAAAAATACATTACTTATCAATATATAAATATATTAAATTATTCTTGTAAAAAAATTACACGTATATACGAATTTCACCATTACGGTATATACCATAGAATTATGTGTACCTCTGAAAAACTATTTTTAGAAAGATCCGTCGAACTTTCCAATATTCCTTTGAAAAGTCCATTCAAAAGGTCTGTGCAATGGTAAAATAGTGATTTAGGGTGTTAGACTAAAAGAGAACATGTGCAAACTGGGAACATTCCTTTGAAAAGGCTGTGAAAAAGGTCATTTACACATGCTTTAGACTAAGGATTAAAAAAATTGAATCACTCATGAGAGCACCTGCTCCACAAAATTCGAAAATAATTACCCGCTCCAGATCGAATAAATTCATCGTATCAGATAAGAAATAATAATATGGTAATACTGGTTTTGTACTCTGCGGTAAAAATGACACGCGGAGGTCTTCGACAACAGGTACTCATCATTCTTCGCCTGTCTTTCTTTACTCGTATTATACGACGTATGGGAGCGGCAGATTCTACAATAAAATATAAAACCCTTAACTACCTACTGGCTACCTGTTTCGTCGAAGGATCGAATCCCTACCCATTCCAATACAAACACACTCGGTCGCTTTCGTATAACCATTTCCGTCTGTCGTTTTTGCAAATGCTAAACTATAGTTGGTCGTGCGTTCTAATCCTGCCCGGTTTCTAAAATACCGTTACTTGTGAATAAAGAAGTGAATAACGTAATTATTTGATTATATCAATTTTAGTCGTCGAGTTCTTTGCAGAAGAATTCCATTCCTGCCTGCCCCATTTTTATAATGTCGTTAAATTCTCATCGGGATAAACGAGACGCCGCCTGTGTACTCGCCTCACAATTTCCGACCAATTGTTAAAGGTATGATATTTCTGATCGAAATAGTATTTTCGACGAATTTCGTTGATGATTCTTATGTTAAATTTGTTAAGCATTATAAGCATTTTAGATTTCAGATAGCTACCTAGGCGGTACAGGGTTTATGATTTCATGAAGGTTGTACTGTCTTTCGTGCTTAAATTATATAGTAATTTATGTTTGGGGCATCACAGTAGAATTCATACCAATCAGAGATGAAACAAATTTAAGGAAATCTCAGGACGGAGCTGTTTGTTTTGTGAAATAATAAAGAACGGCATATTGGAATAGCTCTGCAAGACGAGGTCAGTTCGACAGTGAGGAACTCTAGTGTTCAATCAATTGGCTGTCACAGGGGAGCTCCAGGTTGAAAACCCCTAATAGGTATATTCATCTTTAAAATTAAGTAATCTGTGTGGTGGACATCAATTGAAGAGGTTGGGTGCTGTGCGCTTCAATAAACGAGGCCATGTGCAAGATCCTACGTGGCGAATTTGATGAAATAGATACCCTTAGTTTTGGCATCTAAGCTGAAGAGTTTGCTCAAGGAAATAATTTACAAGCACCAAAAATATCAGGTCTAGAGGTTTAGCAGAGCATCTCTGACATTTTGTTGCAGAAATACATGAAAGAATAATATTGAAAGTGTATTTATTTATTTTTAACTCAATGGGGTTATACATACGATATGAATTCCGCTGTAGTGAAATGCCCCGCCGAAATCAAACGCTTGCAATTAAGAATTCCTCACATCGCTTACAACTCTTTGAGGTAGCTTCCGAGCTATGACCTAGCTATAATTGGGGGCATCTACCAAGCAGATGGCTCAGGTTCAAATCTTGCAGGGCTCTGGTCACAATTTTGTGGTCACTGTTTGGTAATAATGCTGAAGTTGTATAATGTGTAAACCCCACGAGGAAGTAGGATTAGATAACGACCACAATCTATCGAGAACCCAATGGCATGACATCAAACATCAACCTAGAGATATGCACGCCAAAACCTGTTTACAAAACACTAACCTGACGTACATATGATTAGAAGGAGAAGAGACAAAGCATGTCACTTTCTGTTAAGAAAATTAGGTCCCTTAACATAGCAGTCTGGAGATTTGCAACAGAAGCTTGCTTCTGACTTGGATAAATTACCAATATATAAAACATTTGGAAGGCTAGAGTAATCACTCACCAGAATTCTGATTTAGGAATTTTTGGCAAAGACTCCCCCATTCAAGTTTTTATACCTAATCTGGACGAAGGCCTCTGGTTGAGGTTCCAAGTTTCATCATTCAAATCACGAAGGTAACTGCCTAACTCAAAAGGGTTTCCTATAGTAGTTTATCAAGTTGAAGGGGATTTTAAATTGGATATAGTACAGCATCCTGGGTTAGTCTTGAAAACACACCTTCCTGCACCTCACTCTTGAAGTTGGAATAAAGTTTTCTGTTTACACTCTTATAGATCATTGACGGGAGAAGAACAAGTTAATGTGTCTTTCAAATTTTTTATGAGACCTCTAGAATGTGTTTTTATCAGTCCTTTTTAGCGTATTTATAAGAAAGGACCCCAGGTTAATTAAACTTTCAATAGCTATGCTTGAAATGTTGGTAGTGTTTTGTCTAAGATTTTTCTTGCAGCAAGATAGCCGTATTCCATGCATTACTTAAATTTGAAAGTATGATGTTGGATCTTGATTGCTTTCCATGCCCAAATAGTCAATTCAAGTAGAGGATGAATGTTGATTTGAAAAAAACAAAAAAGAAAAAAATAGTTCAGTGCACACGAGAACTGTTCAACCTCGTAGGTTGCAAAGATACCTGTTTTTGTCATTTGTTTGCTTTTTACTTTTATGCAATTGAGGTATTAAGGTTCTTAAAGCTTCAACAATTGGGACTTGAATTGAATACAGATTTTGTTTTTGTACAATAACTTTGAAGGTTCCTGCATGTTTGAATTAACAAGATCTGTTAAAAATGAGGGTTGAGTAATGTTTTTCCATTTTTGAGTAATAAGAGATTGAAGTTAATGCATGCTCTTTGGAGAGGCAATCCATTAAACAGTAACTGAGTGTAATATACATAAAGTCTGTACAACCAGTTAAGGGGTTTTGTCTGATGCAAGAACTAAACAGTGTTTGAGTATAATATTCTCAGAAAATAGAACCTATTAAACATTCTGTGTCAGGGCTGAATTGATAATAATCATGGCAGAATGATCTGTAGCTCAGAGAAAGGAAGGATAAACAATAGAGCCTTGGAGATGTTATCATCAATTTAGTGCATCTTGTTGAATGAGTTCATTATGTTAAAAACTTAAATTGTAGTACATGGATGCTCTTCTGATTAGACTATGGAAATGTCAGAAAAAATAAATAAAAGGATGGTGGAAAAAGAAATCATAATGGTCTGAATTTGTCCCAAACAAATCTTGGCAACTAAAATTGATGATTCCTGTTAATTGTTTGACCTTAAATTATTTAGCCTGTTTTAATTTGTTTTAGCTTGTTTGAAGGAAAGTAAATAGTCACTTTCATTATATATTGTTAGCTATCTTGTTTGTTAGGTAATTGTACATGGGCCGAGTCATAACTATGTTAAATATTGTAAATGCTATATTTTTATGGAGGTCATGTTATTGGTTCTTGTTCTCATTGCAGGTCAGCTGAAATTTTAAGGTTTGCATAAGTTCTATGTCTCCTGCAGCCTAGAACTTATCAGGGAAATGAAATCTCAATCTAAGCAGGTGATTTTGGGAATTTCCATTGGTGTGACTGTTGGTGTGATATTAGTAGCCTGTTTCCTCCGCTGTATCATATGGCAAAGAAAGCGTTCTAAAGATCAACAGAGCAGGAATATCCAAAGTGGTATATCACTCCCCATTCGTGTTAATGGCGTTGATTCAAGTACAATACTTTCAGAGTCTGTAATCGATCGGGAAGCAACTCTAGCATCCAAACAAAATGGCCATTCAACTTGGTGGGGAAAACATGAGAAAGATTTTGTTTCCTCAGCCTCTGGAATTCCAAGATACTCATACAAGTATGTTGTTCTTTGTATTTTAGATTTGTACATTGTGTGTATTGATGAACTTCATACTTGAGTTACTTTTGATTTGGATTTTTGTATGCAGCTTTTCTTTTATTAAATATTTAATGTGTTTATTTGATGGACTGCATACTTGAGTTACTTTTGATTTGGTTTTTTGTATGTAGCTTTTCTTTCATTAAATATTCAATGTACTTATTTGTTACCTTTTTTGTCACTGATGGTAATGTATAGCTTCTTGATAATGCTTAAAGATAGCGGTTGAATTTGAAGCTTTAGCTTTTTTGGTTATGAATCCTTAAATTTACTATGTGATTGAGCTACTATTGTTATAATTTATAAAGTGTTGCATGCCTTCCCTTGCAACTGATTTTCTCTCCTTGGTGTGGCTTTTATCAAATAGTTTATCATTACACTTACTAAGTGGCACAAATTGTGTAAAAGTTTTAAACCCCCCCTTCCACTTTTATTCCTTGTTGCTTGTCGTCCATATGGGAGAAGGAAATTCCTGTTTTAAGCATTGCTTTCTTGCAGGCTTGAAATTCTAACAGCTTAAACAAATTTGATATGTATGTAGATATTCTTGTAAATGCACATAGCTTTTGTTTCGAATAAAAAGATAGTTGGTTTTAGTATATTGTAAATTTATTTGTTGATTAAAAGAACCATCTTATCAAAATGTTGGAAAAAAATGAGTATAAATTTGTGGCACATTTTACTATCATCTTCCTTTTTCTAGAGCATCTTTGTCAGCCCATTTGATTTCAATGCCACCCATGTGAATAGGCTTTTTCAATGTTCTTGCATATCTAGGTCTTCAAGATTGTTGCTTGCTTAATTTTCCTCCTATTTTCAGAAGTTTCTACTATTAAATTTTTTTAGCTTTTGCTTACTCAGGCAAATCTTTCTCATATTGGTTGTCCTGTTTTAGTGAGGTTTAGCTTGAACTACCAACATTGTGAAATAATGCCACGTGATTTAGATTAATAGATCAAGCATATTTTGTTAAAATTTTAGCTAAGGCAAGTTAGTTTCTTTAGACAGTCCCTTACCTTGATTGTTGGACATCTATAATGACACTGAGTATTATTATAGGTTGTTGGAATTTATTTGTTTTTAGTTGATTATCTGAATCCATTAATTTCCTTTTGATATCTCTTAGATCTGAACCAAATTATATTGTGTAGGAAACTGTTTTTGTTGTAAGATCCTTATCTTCTTTAGAAGAAGCTTTTGTGCTTTGTGTGATGCACTGTGATTAATGTTGATTTACTTTAAATGCAGAAAACATTTCATGGATTCATTCAGCTTGCATTAGAGTGCTAATAGTTGAATTGGCATGCATTTAGATTCTAGAAATTTTGGAAGTTTTTCTTTCATGCATGGGGTAGTTCTGTGAATGTACATGTGGTCCAATATCTGCTTGTATCATTGTTAAGGGGGCTCAATGATGGTCCCTTTCTTTAATTGGGCTGTCTCCACTCAACTAGTAGATTCAGATGCAATGTTTACTTCATGTTTTCTTGTATTCTCAGGTCTGTGGATATCTTTCTGTGGTTGATAAATACAAATCAACAAGGACATTACATTCTAAGAGATCTTGTAGCTGCTGTTTTCGCTTGTCATTGTTATTCCTTCTCTCCACTGTGTTTGCTACTTTTCCAGCGCTTCATTCGGGCTTCTTCTGCTGTCTTTGTTTCTTAATTGTATTCATTTTGTTACTATGTCCAACAAATGCTTGTAGATAAATGATGGATTGACTAAGTGGGCTGATTTTATAAGTATAAAGTCATTGTAGAACAGACTGTTAGGTGCAGAGCTAATTAAACTTTTGTTATAAGTAAAGTGGCAGCACAAAGGATTTATGCCATATTTGGAAGCAAGAGCTCTTAATTTTACCTTTCATCTCACTGTCGTATTTGGTACTTTGCTAGCTCTATTGAAATGATTATTTAATGGTAGAAAGGGCATATTTCCATGGCACATGCTTGCATTGACTATTTTGGTCAACTGTTTTTTGTCAGGACTTATAATTGGTTAAAGATATATAGAGAGGCAGCTCACTTAAATCTGGATATTTAGTATTTTTAATTTTTAACCCGGGTAAATAAAATCAGATTATGCTAAGGAAAGTATGATAATTACAAAAATATAGACACTTGAATATTCTTTCCCTGGCAGCCAAAAATAGCTTCTTACTGATTGTCTTTCATTTAGCATTTTTATGATAATTTTATTAGTTTTTCTGTCAAGACTTCATTTAAAACACAAGAACGTCATGTCGTTTTTGGCTGCTTTTGAAATTTTTGATCCACATGCTCATATGACTGCTGTATCACGTGTGGCTGAACTGGGATCATTAAGGAATTATTTGTGCCATTTTCTGCATCTCCTGCTGTATCTCTGCATGAAATCTCACAAATTACTAATAGAATTCTATCGGGTGCTACAGGATGGGACATGGAGTGTAATCCTCAGGCGAATATGGAAGAAATGAGGAAATTAGGCATAGGATTGCCAAACTTGGCATTGAATGGCAATTTGCTGGGCAATCAAATGCCCAATCTCCCTCAGATCTAAGTTAGCATGTTTGTCTATCTTATGCTTAACAGTGTTTAATTTCTGATAAGCCTGTTCGGCATGCACCGTTGTTTGTTGTGTGCCCAATTACTTTCCTTGTACAACAGTGGACATATTTTTTCTTGTCCTAGTAGCACCAGAGGATAACATTGTTAAAAAAATAGAATCAGGACCTATCTATAATGAAGGTGCACCAAACCTAGGCATACAAGAAACAAGTGGTTTGCGGTTTGGGATGGGAAGCCAAATTGCAGTCATGGGGGTGGGAATAACGTCAAGTCCCTATTATGGCACTTGATGCACGAGCAAAAGATGACAGGTGAGTTACTGTAAATGCATTAGGGATCCCCTGGTGTTTCAGTAGATTGAGCTGTTTGAAGAATAGTGAAGGATTTTGATCTTGAATTGCTGATAAATCCCATCATCCACTGTCTTTGAGCTGTGCATGCAATTTCAGCTCTCAATCTCTGTAATATCTTTTTAAGATGTCCATGTTGAGAGTTGTGGCTCCTGTAGTGTCTGAACTTTGTGCCTTGTGAGGTTCTCAGAATGTACAATAATTGCTCCTTTTGCATTGTATGTGTTTACTGCAAACACTACCAGGAGATGAAGTTCTAATGTCATGGATGCAATCTAGCGAGGTTGTATCGTATAAGGTTCTTTTAGACGAAGAAATCTGATTCCAGTTTAACATTTTCTCTAATTTCTACTATTCCATTGTATATTTTTTTCTGCCTATGGATGCAATTGAGTGAGGTTGTATTGTATAATGTTCTTTTAGATGAAGAAATCTGATTCCTGCATGTTTAACATTCTCCCTTGTATAGGTGTTCACATTGATTTGTATAAAAGTTGTAACTTGGTTCTTGTGTTGCCTGACATGCTGGAACTTAATTGAAGATAATAGTAGAGTTGAAGTTGTGACATCAGCTACCACACCATATTCTTCCATGTAGTGTGGACACACTGTATGCTTAATAAGCAGATTAATGGTCAAAGGTGGATCTCCCTGAGAAATTAGATGATTTTACCTGATATAATGTCAGTCATAATCAATAGAGCTTCGATTTCTGCCATGTTATTGGTGGATTTACGAAGATGGAGCATAAACAAACACAACATTATCATTACTGTTCAATATCAGTCTTCATCCACCTCCTAGACCTGGATTTCTTTTCGCTGGCATGCCAAAATTAAGTTCAAAATAAAGTTAAGGTAGCATATCTCATGATCCCCATGGATTGACAGAAAAAGAGGGCTTGTGATAGAAATAGGAGAACCCTATAATTTTTTTGAGTGGCATATTTTATTTGTATTAGAAGTCTACAAACTTTGCTAGAACTATTTGCTGTAGTTGTCAGATGAAGATTAAGCCACACTGTAAATAATCCAGCGTGTTGAGACTTGGTGAGGACCCATGGATCCAAGTCTGATTCAGGCACAATGAGTCTGCAGCCTTGACTCACAGACTCAGCTGAGTTTGATGGCCTCAACTTGTGAGTTTTGGTAGACTTGTGAGTCTCAGATGAGGCTGTGGAAAAACAGAAAATGAGCTTGAAATTAAATTTAGAAAAAAAAATCATTAAAAACATTTGTTCATATGTTGTATATTTTTTAATTGCTGGGTTTTGCTGAGTTTTTCCACCGACCCTGACTTTGAATTCAAATCACAAAATAGCTTGATGAGTTTTTTGCTGAGTCTGAGTTTCAACACTATGATATGATCTAATTGGCATTCCTGGCTTTGAGTGGAAACGTTCGGTTTTATTTGTCTGGCTCTCTTTAAAATAGGTGTTTCTTCTATTAAAGGATCAAAGACTAATTGTTACTTTTTTATGTTCTATATTAAGAGCTAGGATCGCAACCTTTTTGGGTATTGAGCTTAGTTGCAGCTATTGTTCCATGTATATGTTGCTTTGTAATGTACCTGGTAGGAATGTTAGTTGGATTTCTCTATATAAAAAATAAAAATCAACACAAATGCGAGTTCTTTCTAATCACCAAGATCCCGATGTGGGCAAGGTGCGAACATATGAAAATTGGGGTGTGGACATAAGCAATTAATTTCAAACTCACTGGCGACAAGTTGTCCACTTACAATCAATGCCAAATTGTTGGATGGTATGCAAATGATCAAAGACAAACTGATTGATTACAAACTACGGATCCAATCAAAACCAAACTGATAGATATCAAGTGGACTTGGATCAACACCAAATTGGCAGATAATCAAAGGCAACTCTTGGTGGCTAGGCCATCCAATATTATGATAATGCAAGTGCAAGAAATGAAATGAATCTGGCAATAAACCTTTCAAATTATTACAATGATTTCAATACTTTTGGAGATAAACTATTCAGTATTTATTATGAGGTGTTTAAGCAAGAAGACTGAATTTGCATAAGATAAGTCTCGTAATATATTAGCAGCAATCTCTTTCAAGTCATAAATATCATCAATATCATCAACTGCAACAACAAGAACTGGAAAAAGAAAATAAAAATGTCATACCATCAATCCCAAGTTGTTCAGTCAGTCAAGGATGGATTGGAAATAAAGATTTTTCGTAATTAAAAAAATTAACCGTACCAAGCAAATGACAGTGGTGAATTATTTTTGTTGTTTTGTTTGTGTTTTATAGTAATTGGCTTTGAGATTTTATTAATGGCAGCTATATGGACTAGCACAGTGGCAGCCCAGTCACGCCCCCAAAAAGCTCAATTTTTTTTGCTGCCAAACTCTATTGTGCCTTATATGAAAATAGGGTTTTTGTGTCTTTTGAGCACAACTGTGAGGTACATTTCACTCCAGAAAATACATAACTTCCAATATATATTTCCTTGAATCATTACAAACAGCCATGGGGACATACCATTACATGAACATGTGCATTTGAAACCCTTTACAAGATATACTCCATCATATTCAGCTTATACCAGCAATGTTTGGTGCCCTAGAATCAGCTTGGGCATTCCCAAACCAGAAAATTGGCTCCTATGACCAATCATCCAAAAAGAACAGCCCCAACAAATGTATAATGACTTAGAAAATCAATGCCCATAAACTACTATAGGAATTGAATGTGATCCACTGTTTTAAATCAGATCGAGGGCCCAGGATGAATCCTGCCCAAAAAATAAATGGTTCAGATTCAAGCAAGTACGTTTGGTAGCTGAGAAGCTACCCATTGCATTCATGGCACCTAGGGCAGCATAGAGGAGTGAACTAGTTGTGTTTAAACATTTGGCACTGTTCTTTCACATTTAAAATTATTAAAATTTTCATAGTTGCTAGCCTATACTTTGTTTGTTGGCGCTTTTAACCAAAGTTGAACCAGTTGGCGAGTTCAAGAATCTTTGAACTCACTGACGTTGTTTATCATTTTCCTTCACTTTGTCTTCAACTTCATCTCTGCCTTTATTTTGAGCTCTGTCTGAGTTTTCATTCAATATTAAACCATATTGGCGAGCTCAAAAATATTTGAACTCATCAACATCACTTATGTATCTCTTTCCTTGACTTCTTTTTTCCATGTCAGAGCTTTTGCCTTATTTTGAACCATGTTGGGGAGTTAGAATTCTTTAACTCTTCTACATGCTTATAAAGAACCATGTCGGGGAATTCAAGAATTTGTGAACACATGCTTATCTTCCTTAGGAAATTTGGAAGAAAAACACATGTAGACTTAGGATAGTTTTGAGTTTTAGCAATTTAAGCACATGAGATGGACATGGGAATGGCAAGGGAGCACATGTTGGAAATTGTTGTCATTGATGTCAAAGAAGGGAAGAGGAAAACCATTAAGTTCATGGCCAACTTCATTCAAGTTATTGCAGAACTTAAATTACACCTAAAGTATTGCTTTTATAAGGGTGAAAATGAATAACATTATTGGTTCTTGTTGGGGCCGACCCCTTTAAGGAATTGTCATCTTCCTTAGGTTGACCTTCCTCATGTGTGATTGCCACTTTGAAGAGTTTAAAGTTAAATAAATTAATCTGTTCTAACTGCTAGCTGACATGTATCCCTCCAAATGGTCGCCTATCTTGGTGAAGATATAAAGAGGAGTTTGTGGAATGTGGAGAAGTGAGTGTCGAAGATAAAGAGATATATCATATATACACCAGCAGATTTGTGCAAAGAGAAAATAATAGAAGATTATTCAAAAGTCAGATTTTTGAAAGAGATTTGTCAAGAAGAAAAATACTTTGTTGAGTTAGAGGTTGGTGCCTCATATTGGAGAGCTTGGTGCCTCATATTAAAAGAGATTGGTGTCTCTCACTGAGTTGGTGCTTAGTGGTGGGGATTGGTGTCTCTAGTGGGTTGGTTCCTACAAAGTTTGTAAAAGAATTTTATACAAGCAATATTTTGCCGTGGTTTTCTCCCGAAAGGGTTTCCATGTAAATCTTGTGTTCTTGTGTTCTTAATTGTTGAAGTTGTGCATTTGAAGTTATTGAGATTATTAATTTGAAAAAGTAAAAGATAGTCTTATAGTGATTCACGCCCCCTCTTAGTATAAGAGTGTGCTCATCAATTGGTATCAGAGTTGGTTCCTTCAAAGTATAGCTTAATTGCTAGAAGGAAGATCTTAAGAGCACAGATGACTTGCCAAGAAGGATTCTCCTCCAACTAGGCTCCATTGTTTGATGGAACAAACTATGCTTTCTAGAGCATAAGGATGCACACCTACTTAATGGCTCTTGGATTCGATATTTGGCAATTAGTAGTGGATGGCTATATTGCTCCATTATCTCCACCAACGGATCAAGCTTGAAAGAAGGCAAGTGAAAACAATGCAAAAGCTATGAATGCAATCTTGTGTGGTCAATTGGAATCAAAATTTGTCGAAGTAATGCATTGTGCATCAGGGAAAGAAATGTGGGACAAACTTCAAAAGACCTATGAAGGAGACGACAAGGTAAAGAAAGCCAAGCTCCAAACTCATAGAAGACAGTTCTAGAGCTTGAAGATGAAAGATGAGAACATAGTAGCCTATCTACTTCGCATTGATGAAATTGTTAACACTATCAGAGGCCTTGGAGATAAGGTTGAGGATGCCATAATTGTGCAAAAAGTATTAAGGTCTCTTCCTTTGAGATTTGATGCCAAAGTCTCCGCTATTAAAGAAATGAAAGATTTAGATACCCTAACAATGGATGAGTTGCATGGGATCCTCACTACATATGAGATGAGGACTAAAAAGGAGAAGACATCTAAACGAGAGGCAACTTTCAATGCCTCAAAGAAAATGAAGAGCAAAGAGTCCAAGCCTAGCGATAGTTTCGATGATGGATCAAACAAAGAGGAAAATCATTTCATGAGGAAGTTAAAGAAAGGATTTGGCAAGTATATAGGTAAGTTGCCATTTAAATGCTTTAATTGTGGAAAAGTAGGACACTTTGCTTCTAAATGTCCATATGAAAGTAAAAGTAGTGATGATGAGGAAGAGCATAACATGAAGAAAGACAACAAACATTATCAACATAAAAAGGGC